>CAUYON010036633.1:0-10987 GCA_963573935.1 Arctocebus calabarensis
GTAGAGTGCCATGGCTTCATGGCTCACAGCAACCTCCAGGTCCTTGGCCTAGGCAATTCTTTTGTCTCAGCCTCCCAAGTAACTGGGACTACAGGCGCCCGCCACAATGCCCGGCTATTTTTTTGCTGCAGTTCGGCCAGGGCCAGGTTTGAACCTGCCACCCTTGGTACATGGGGCCGGCACTCTTGATTTGCTTTATAATCGGCAATAATAAAATAGCAGGTGGATGGATGACAGTTGAGAAACTTCACTCTTTTCATCTATGTATCACAAGGAAACAACTAGAACATATACCAACAGAAAATTAGGCCTTGCCATCGGTATCACTGACAAGCCTTCTATTTACAAAATTTAAGAAACACAAAGCAAAAAAAAAAAGTTTTGAACACTTTCTGCTTGTGGTTCAAGAAGCACTGAATGTAGTGAGAAACTGCACCTCTACACTTAGTTTTTAGTTAAAAATTTCCTGAGATGCTAAAAAGACTTCAAGCTTGTGATTATATAAAGATTTATATACATGCTTCCTCTGGCTCCTTCCTTTTCAAAGCTAAAAAGGTAATTAAATAGATACAAGGAAAGATACAGGTTTAAATCCTCAAAAAAACTTCTGCTGATTTATGCTACTGTAACGATTCTTATTTGCTCAATAGTAATCATTAAAGTACAAAAAATTCAATTTTAAGTGGCTAACTTGCTTTATTTCAGACACATAAATTCCTTTTCTTGGAGCCTAACAACCCAGACTGATTAATTTGAGTAGTTAAAAATATTTCAAAATGCATCCCACTGTCCTACTCTTTCATATGGTAGAAATAGCTTAAAAGAATAACAACAAACTACAAACCAAGAGAAATCTGTCCTTCCTGATTTTGAAGTGCTTATTCCTTTAGCAGTATGGTTGCTACGGCGACATTGGTCTCTCGGAGACAGAGACAGCAGAACTATAGAATTTTAGAGCTGGTCTGATTCATTCCCTTTGCACACAAGGACTACACAAATGAAGAGATTAACTGACCCCAACAGCCCCCACTAGTTAGCAAAACACCCACAAGTTGGTCTGATCAGGGTCCCCTCATCAGTGGCACAGTTGTCCTGCCAGCTAGATAAGTTTATTTCATCATGGTACTATTTCAGGATTCTTTTTTTTTTTTAATCACAGAAAAAGAGCCTCGAAGAATCTCAGCTGGACTGGAAATTTGTCTTTTATTGTTACTTTTACCCTTACTGTGTCACAAGCCTTGTCCCTAAGTCTTATTTCTAATTATCTTATTTACTCCCCTAGTAAATGACTTACTTCTAATTACTTAGCTGGAAATAATTTAGCTCTTTGCCTGTTAGGTTCTATTTGGTATCAAAAGGTGATTCATTTATTCCTGTCCCTGTAAAGGGAGATGCTTCCTCATACTTTACCTTGGGGACCATAGCACTCAACTAACGTGCCTTAACTTCTGAACATCAGGATGACAGCCCTAAAGTAAAGGACCCCCGGGGCTCAGCTCTCCCACTCAATCTGCTGCCCGCCCTTGCATGTCCTGTGCTGAGATCTCAGTAAAACCAAACAAGTGTCGGGGCAGTAAGTCATCCCCAGAGGCCGAGAACAAAGACATTTTCTCTAGCTTGGCCTTGTCCCTAATAAATTATTGTGAGCGTAAATACCATGGTAAGAACTGGCCCTAGAACAGTGTTTCAAAATTTCCTGCTCAAATGTATTTCTCCATTCTCCAAAAACAGTTAAAATTAAGCAGTTAAATTTGCAATGGTGTTTTACTTGGCTAAGTGCTTCCAAGTTTCAAAGCAATATAAACACAAAAACTTGCAACAAGTTTTCAACCTTAAATATGCAATGAATGAATGAATCACCACACAAACAGCACAGAACCACTGGAATCAGAAAGCCTCAGACCAGCAGTCAAGAACCTTAGATTTTAATTTCAGTTTGGCCATTAACTCAATAAACAAGTTATTGAATAGCTTTGCCTCATTTCCTATGAGAAACACTACCCAATATAGATTCATTTATAAAATAATGTGAAAAGCATTTTGTGCTTAAATTCTAACATTAATAGCTCTTCTCTACAGGTTTTAAGTACATAATCAAAAATGAGCATACAATTTGTTCTTTTAATCCATGCTTTTAGCAATTATTTTCATTTAGGATACTGGCTAAGCAGCACTGCTTGGAGATACTGCTGTTCAGACAAAAGGATGAGGTAGGGGTAACAACCAATTCACTATTCTGACAAGATTCTGCAATTCAAAGATAAGGGATGATAGTGCCTCAATGATGGTCTCTTAATTTTGATCAACAATTAATGTTATGAAAAACAACTTTCCATTTTGAGGCATTTTCAAAATGTTTTCCATATTCCTTTGGTCCCTAAACATTAACTAGGCCCTCCCCTGTTTTGAGAAACCCTGATTCACGTGGCCATAACCATGCACTTTCACAATAGCTGCAGCTGTGCAGATACTCAAGAGAAAAAGTCTGACAGAAACTAAGAAACAAAAGTAAGAGTGAAGCATACTTCAATTTATTGACACTGTCAATTTATGAACAAGACAGGTAATTTTTTTCCACGATGTGAGATCATTTTCAATCTGCCATAGCATATGCCCACACATCTTCACCTTGGAATTGTAGCATTTCATGCAGGGTCTAGGAAGGAAAAAGAAAATGCAACAGTTGCTAGCTAGTTCTTTGTGTTTTCTTAAAAATCCAACATGAATGTGAGAAATAACTTCCATAACTGTATAACATAATTGTGGCTTTAATTCACACGGCCAGGGCAAACTCAGATATAAAAAGTGCTGGTTCGAGTTCATAGCATTAGCTGAACAAACACTTCCCTAAGTAAAATTTAAAAATCTCCTAATAATAAAGGAACTACTTGTCTTTAAAAGACACTGAAATCTCCCTGTGCTAATGGGATAGGGTCTCTATCCCGTAGGCCATAACACAGAGGGGCCCATGCTTTGTTTACTAGGGTTGGACACAACTTCCTGACTTCAAGGACATAGCAAAGTCAGGGAGTTAGATGCAGAGTCTAGCTCAGACCACGGCACAGAAAGGTGAAGTGATTTTTCTCAGCTCATTTTTAAACAGAACTACCCTGGCTGGGCGCAGTGGCTCACACCTGTAATCTCATCACTCTGGGAAGCTGAAGCAAGTGGCTCGCTTGAATTCAGGAGTTCAAGACCAGCCTGAACAAGGGCAAGACCCTGTCTCTAAAAATGTTTGGGCACTTTGGTAAGATTCTGTAGTTCCAGCTACTTGGGAGGCTGAGGCAGAAGGATCACCTGAGCCCAAGAATTTGAGGTTGCTATGAGCTATGATGCCAACTCACTCTACCTAGGGCGACAAAGTAAGACTCTGTCTCAAAACAAAACAAAAAACCTCAACCCAACAGAAAACCATGTCTCATTATTCAGAATTATGATATTAGACAGAGAGACCACAGAAAAAGGGCTAAATTCAAAATGCCACATCTCTAGACTTGTAATAGAAGATTTACTAATTCAAAACGAAAATGAAAAGTGCTTAGGGGAGACACTTCCAATCAGTAAATTTGCTCATAAGCACAAGCTGCCAATGATTAATATTTGTCACGTTTCTGTGCTAGTGCAGATCTGAGGCTTTTTAAAATTAAAACAAGGAAATTAAATCAGAAAAACATCTCTCAGACAATTTGCCTTAATATCTTTGAAATAACAGTATCAAGAAAAAGTAGCTTAGGGAGCAAATCACTTTTGTATTCTGTAACATCAAAGTATGAACTTATCAACTCTCTATCAAAAGAGTACAGAACTCTCTTTTCATTATGTGAGATTTTTAACTTTATATCACCAACATCTTTAGAGGTAAAATAATAATAAATTAGCAAAACAGTATTCACTGCAGGATCATGCAAGTTTTATTGCTTGATAAAATAGCAGGACCCTTGCCTGTACTTGTAGCCCTTCTGTTCAGGAAGCAGTAATTTGTGAGAACATTACCAGATGTGGGGGAAATAAAAAATATAAAAAACTGTAATTTTTCATGTTCCTGAACTGTTATGTAACTCCAACAGCAATTACAAAAGTGGCGATATTATCCTCCAAATTATTTGATTTTTGTGTAGACAAATGAAACAAATTTAATTAAAGTAAGACGCCTCTTTACCTAAGCATTGCTAAATGAATTGAAAATCATTGTGCCAATTACTTCTGCTTGTCAGGGCCAAAAGGACATTCTTTTATTATGCCATGGGACTTCTATAACCCGTATGCTTTAAATTATTATCACACTAACTTGTAAATGTACTGATTGAATGAAAAATGGACAGAACTTATAACTAAAATTACTTTGATCTTTATGGTGCTCTAAAAATTTAATATGCAACTCTTCTTCTGAATAAATCAGGAACTTACAGATCATTCCTTTTTCACTTTCACAATTTTCACACTGCTGCCAGCAGTCTTCTCGGCATTTGCTTTGAATTCTGTCTTCAGTGCATCTCTCACTGCTTTTGCACAGATCTGGGAGTATCGGATGTAGCTGGAAGAAAAGGAGAGGAAATTAGTTATCAATAATCCAGCCAGACGGGTGTATTCCTGTGCTTTTATTTTTCTTCTTATACTTTTAATTTTGGTTAGGTTGGACAGTACTGTAGAACTGGATTTAAACATTACTAACGCCAAAAGGAAGCTGTACAAGTAAAAAGAACACTAATGTTGACAGAGACTGTAATGTGAATGATTTTCTTTCTATTTCTCTACTCAAAACTTTCCTCTAATTTTATTATTCTTGCAAGGTAAGGCATGTATAATTAAAAGAGAAAAAACTATCCAGAATAAAAACAGTTCTGTTAAATTATTTAAAGGCTTTCATGAGAATATTGGATTCTGTCTCACAAGTTTGCCATTGAAAATATCTCCTAATCAAGGTTTCTAAATTAAACTGGAAAGTCCTTAGAGAACATCATCAATTCTGGCAAAATTTAAAACCTGCTTCCTGTTTGGTAGATGGACTCCCATCAACATCTTATTTTCCAAAAGATGTCAGATCACTTTTCACACTTTTGGAAAACAGGAAAGGAGGGAGTGCTGTCTATTTTCCCATGTTAGAATTTATTTTGGGGAGTCTAAGAGCTCCAATGCCTGCTTCCACTCTTACTAGTTGAGTGACTTCAGGCTGTTCAATCTTTTCAGCTTCTTTATTCACCTGTAGAAACAATAGAATAAAAGGATAATAAGACTTGCTTTGCTGGTGGTTTGGGAGGAACCAAGACAAAGTTTGAAAAAGAATGGATCACGCAGTAGATTACTTAATAAATGCTATCTATTCCTGGGACTATATGCCATCCTTCCAATTTTTCAAAACTTTGCTTGACTTCTACAAGTCAGGAAACTTGTGTTGCTCAGTTGCTGTGGGGTGGTCATATGCCCATAAAATGTTGCCGCTGGAAATTGTTACTCTAGCTGGTCAACTAATCAGATGTGACGCCTTTTGCACAACCCAGGTGGAAAAGCAAAGTAATCAGGTGTGACACCTAGACCGATGGTTTTCCATTACCCCAGACACCTGTCCTCAAACAGGTTCCACACTTGCTCCCCACGAGCCACTCACCTATGTATATAGTAGTTGTTCATGGTTTACCAGGGGCTTTCTTTGCTCCTTTTACTGAGAAGGTGACCTGAGATCAGGAGGCGCTAATTTAAGGTTAAAAAACCCACCCATAACATTATCAAAGAATCCACCTCGATGTTGGAAAGGCCAAAATGCTAACAGTGACTATTACGCAGTAGCAAGAAAAGTCTCCACGTCCTTCTATTTCCCAAACTTTAGATAACAATCTTATTTTGAGGGCAAAAGTCACGCATAATTCTCAAACAGAAGGACTGAGGCCTCCTCTAACAGTTGCTCCATCTCGGGTCTCTCGCCTCCCTAGGTTTTCGCAGTCAGCTGTCGGGCGCAGACTCGCTTCACACCCTGGCGCGTGCCCCACGGCCCCGGGCGCCTCGCGCCTGTGTTGTCCACAGCGACGCCATCTTGGCGCGGCTGCGACCGAGGCCAGGCCCCGCGGGTGGACCCCCCCGGGCCTTGGTCACGTGCGGGCCGCAGCCCCCTGCAGTGCCCAGCGTGACTCCCCGACAGGGGGCTGTGGGCGGGCCGTGCTTCCGGCGCCCTTCTCTCCAGAGGCCGGGGCCTACCTGAGTCCGGCCTGTCGCCAGTACGCCACCATGATGTCGCGAGAGTGAAGTGTGTCGGGCCGAATCGCGAGTACACCTGCAATGTCGGATCAGCCGGACGGCCCAACACAGGAAGGTCAGGCCCGAAAAACGGAAGAGGCGGGGCCCACGCACCTGCCAATCGCCGCCTCTTACCCCGCCCCGCCCTCCCGCTCGGCCCCTGCTACCCCGCCGCGGAAGCCCCCTGGCACCGGGAGCCAATGGGCGCGTGCGGTCCGAACTGCGGGTACCAATCCCCGGGCGGGACGGCCAGCCCAGTGTGCCCATTGGCTCCGGTAGCGCCCGAGCCTGTGCCCCCCCGGGCTTCCGTAGTTACCCCGGCGGGGGCGGCTGGGGCAAGAGGGATGTAGCCGCTCAGCTGGCGGTTCGTGGGGAGCCCTGGTTTTTCTTTGGCGGTGGGGCGGCGCGGATTGTCCGCCGTGGAGGGCCGGCTTTGGGGAAACGGCGCCGGCTTTTGTGGAGAATTGAGATTTCGAAAAGCAGTACAAACCTTACTTTCCCCCAAGTTACACTGAAAAAGAAAACACAGGAAACCACAGCAGACCCATTGCCAAAAGGCATGCCCATTCCCGAACATTCTAGTTTTAGGACAAGACAGAGTTGGCGCGGGGCTGGAAACGTCCGGGGAGCCGGCCGGGTGCCCCTAACTCAGAACCCGCCTAACCTTGCACGCGGTGTCGCCGCAGTTTAGCGGCTGAAGGGTTTGCTTATGAGAGAGAGAAGAGTTTTTGCTCCTCACCTTTATTTAAAAAATTATAATCACGAAAAACATTAAAAGTTTTATTAAGATGGTTTTCCTTTATTCGTATAAGTTCATTTTTAATATTAAATAGGGTTAGGTGTTCAATAATCCAAGTTTTATTTATGAAGAATTTATTCCAGTTTAGTTCCCTTAAATGCATTTGCTTACTGTTTATATTTTAACAGATAACAGGTATGAATTACTAGTTATATAACAAGAGGTAATTGCATCGGAAAATAAAAATTTATAGGATTTTATCATTAGATCAGAGCTTAAAACATCAAAGGATAAAGATTTGTTTCTAATTCTTTTATCATTATGGCATTACACCCTTTTCAGGACAAGTATAATTAACAAATTATACAAAGCAAACTTTATCAAATATTAGTATTTAGCAATGTTTTGTTTTGCTGAATGATATTTCGGTTATAAAAAAAACCATCTCTGGTTACTAAAGGGAAATCAGAAACTTTATCAGATCTAACCTGTTTTTACAAATGTGCTAAGAAGTCCTAAGCTGAACAATATTTTAAGTAGAAAAACAATTTTAAAATAGTTATTTCTGTGGTTTATGTACACATATTAACGGGTCTCTTTTATAGGAAATCTGACTTATCTCATTAAGCTTTGTAAAATAAAGGCAACAGCTAATCAATCACCTTTTAACAAAATACTCTGTGTGCTACAAATGCACATATCAAAGATATTATTTAGTAGTTGATCATTGTTCGCTATAAAATATGAAGCCAAGTATATTTGCTGAATTGTTTTTCAGTTTGCAGCTGCCCTCTGGCATCCCAAACAAGGATTTTCCATAAATAAAAGCTGTAGTGCAATTCACTTAGTGGTTAGTTTAGGCCAATCCTCTCCCCACCCCAATTATTCTTTGTTCTTCCTTACCACCCCCACCTCTCACAGTGGCACCATATTATTAAAAACATTAAGTACCTGCGGTTTGCACTGCAGATCAAGACATCATTTGAGTAATTTCAAATGATGTACAGCTCTTCATGTAAAAAAGATGTTTTGTGGTCACAATTACTTCAAAAAGTAATTATATTCAAATAACCTGACATATCATGCCTTAGCAATTTCAAAACCATGATTTTGACACATGGCAATTTATAAGTTAGGCAAATGTGAATTGCTAAAAGATTTGAACAGCTGTTCTGTTTAAGTTTAGAGTGCTGCAAAACTCAGGTAATGACTTTATTTTTTCGCTTAACATAACCAGCCCACGGCACAGCATACTAAATCACGAAGTACAAATCCAAGGAAGATAACAGAGCACCTTTACTAAGTCAGAAAGCTTTGGCAAATCAATACAGTACCCTTTAATACAATAAAATCATACTTTTGTTGGAGCCATGTATCACTTTAGAGGTAATTTTCATGCCAAAAATATTTAAGTACAAAACTAAAACACTGTGTTTTTAATGGTGGTTTATAGCAGAGCAAGTTATTTTATACAAATTACTATCTTTTAAAAGTCCATAATTTCTCCTTGTAAAGTGAGTTCCCTCATACAGCTGCTGAAGTTTCCAGCATCAGGTGATCATGTATATGGAAGAGGTGGCTCTGCTTTGTTCTGGGGTTGGTCCAAAGCCAGGTAGAGCTCCAGTGCATAAAAAGCCTTAAAATTCTACCTTAGGAGATTAAATGTCAATACCAATTTCTAAGTACTCAAAAAAACTGTTAAATTTTCACATAGATACTGGAACCCTCAAAATTAGACAGTCATTTCAAAAACACTAATTTCAGATGATCCCTTTTATTTAGAAGCCCTGCATCTCTGTTTTGATGAAGAGTCACATAGCCTTATTAAAAAAAAATTATACCTAAAATATAGTATTTTTTAAATAACAAATAAATATATTGCGAGCTTGTAGAGACCTGGGGGACCCAACATTGTCTACAAACTTTCATTGTCATTTTTCCACAAATGCTGCTGCTGCCATCGGAGTCCTTATGCTTCCTTTTGCTGAAGCTGTCAGTTCTTCAATCTCAGCATTTAGTTTATGTATTACCCATTCCATTGCTTCTCGGCCCTTAAAAAAATCCAATACATTTATTGTTACCAAGTGAAAGCAAAGGCATGTATCAAATAAATGGCACACCAGGAAGCAACAAGGAGTATCACAAGTGTAACTAAACCTCACAATGACAGATCATTTTGTTCTCGCTTTTTCTTTTTTTAATGTTATTTAGCAAACATCAAATGCCTTGAGCAAGTGGTTTTTATTTTGTATGCAAAAGATGTTCTCAAAAGAATCTACAACTGAATGACAGGATGTCTTATTTTATGATTAGAGTGGTCCCCCCTTTCAAAAGTAAGGTCAAATCTCTTTTCACATCTACAATTTAACCCAAATCTTACACTGGGCAATGCAGGATCTGGTCCCCAACTCTGCCCTCCCCCCGATGCTCTATGCAATTCCTCGAACAGAAAGAGGGCCTCACATTTCCTGTTTAAGGGCCTTTGCTTTTGTAGCTCTTCCACCCAAAATGCCCTTCCCTGCATACCCCTCACAACTAATCTGCCCCCTATTTGGAACTCAGCAGAAACATCCATCACTAAAAACAAATTAAAATTGCATTCTCATGCCTTTCTGTATCTTTCTTTTCCTAACAACATGCTAAGTGATTAACGACACCTTCCTCTTGTACAAGGGCAGGGACCACATTTGTTTTGCTTCCCATTGCATCTGTGGTCTAGCCTAGCATCCTGAGACAGACATGGCATCTATGAATATCCTTGACTTTTGAAATGTGTTATAAAACAGTGCATCAGGTATCTCCTTCTCTAAACTTATTTTGTTTTAAATCATGCATTCTCTTTTTTTTTTTTGAGACAGAGCCTCAAGCTGTCACCCTGGATAGAGGACCGTGGCATCACAGCTCACAGCAACCTCCAATTCCTGGGCTCAAGCGAGTCTCCTGCCTCTGCCTCCCAAGTAGCTGGGATTACAGGCGCCCGCCACAACGCCCGGCCATTTTTTTGGTTGCAGCCATCATTGTTGTTTGGCGGGTCCTGGGGCTGGATTTGAACCCACCAGCTCAGGTGTACATGGCTGGCGCCTTAGCCCGCTGAGCCACAGGCACCGAGCCAAATCATGCATTCTCAATGGGAGTGATTCTCAGGGAGGCAAAAATTGGTTCGGGGGCGAGGGGGAGAGGAGGAGAAAAAAACTCCCTCATATATAAAGAACATATAATGTGTGCAATATTAGATAGTTTCAAGACACATTTCCTCCCTGCTTGGTCCCAGGCCAGACTTCTGTTATTGTCTAAGTTATTTCAATCCATTCTGGAAGATGGACACGCTCCATTTTGAGATGGGAAACTGAGGCTCAGAGAGGTTAATTTAACCTTAATATTGAAAGGTTGGTAAGAGAGAGCTTAGATGTGAACCCTGGTATACTGGACTCCAGAGCCTGGGCAAGTACCTGCCTACTGCCATAGCTTCTCGCTGAAGAGTAATTGAGAGCTTACAAGTATACATACACATTTGGCATCAGCTCTCCCAGGAAATTAACCCAGGAAATAATAAACAATATTAAGCCTTACTTACTTTACTAGCATTTGAAGATATGGTACTTGCCATCAGTCCTTCAAGGTAACTGCTAAGGCTGACTCCTTTCACAGTGATTATGGCTTCTTGAGTCAAAATAGTTCTGCAACAAAACATATTCACACTCTTTGGATGATCTAACTTTCATTAAAAAAAAAAATTTGATAAAAAAATTTAAAAGCCCTGTAAAATAATTTTGTTAAAACACTTTTT
Organism: Arctocebus calabarensis; assembly: GCA_963573935.1. Taxonomy (NCBI): domain Eukaryota; kingdom Metazoa; phylum Chordata; class Mammalia; order Primates; family Lorisidae; genus Arctocebus; species Arctocebus calabarensis. The sequence goes on from CAUYON010036633.1 coordinate 10,755, forward strand.
ACTTACTTTTCTGGGTCCTGAGGATGTGGTCTGTATGTAAGTCTCTCATCTACTGAAACCATATTTGTAAATGAAATCTGCAGTGTGGGGGAAAAAAAAAAGGTCAAATCATCTGGGAAAGGATTCAAAACATTTTCAAAATTAACATACCACTAAAAAACAAAACCAACAACAAATAAGCCACTAATATTTCTGTATAAATACAATAGATTTCATTATTTGCTGCCTATTTT
>CAUYON010036636.1:0-12819 GCA_963573935.1 Arctocebus calabarensis
ATTAGCTTCATAGTAGGGCTGAGTACATTGGATACTTTTTCTTCCATTCTTGAGATACTTTGCTAAGAAGAATATGTTCCAGCTCCATCCATGTAAACGTGAGAGAGGTAAAGTCTCCTTCTGCATTTTTCCATATTTCAATTGGATCTTTCTCACCCTCAAACAAGGACTTTAAAATGTCATCTGCTGAGGGCTCAATCAATCCCCATCTATAGTTCTTTAGTGCCTTGGTGATATCAACTAGGTAAGGTGGAAATGCTAATTGGAGTGTGATGTCATGATTCTTAAAGTCAGTGAACCTTTAGTTGTTTTCCCCAATCAACAGCTGTGTATTCCTCGGATGATTTGCATACCTCATCCTGCTCATTAGTGGCCTTTGCTAACTGGGGCAAATGTTGACCCCAAATTTCCTTTTGAAGAAGTGTTTTGGAGAAAAGAATAGCTTTTTCAAAATGCTTGTATTTTTTGCCACATACTGTATATAGACTTAGTGTTAACTTGCAAAGAAATATCCAAGTTGTTTGGATTTGACATGCTATCACACAGAAATGTTGCTTTCCTATAGATCTTTCAACTATTCCCATTGCTGATTCTGTTCTTTATAACATTTGACTATCTGTCCTTGCAGAGGTAAAGTTTTGGTTCACACTTGTCCCTGAATTAGACAACACACTTCAGAATAACATAGCAAATACATGCTAGAAACCTCAAGGTTAGCAAGTCAGCGTGGCATTTAACTATACCAAGTTACATTTGCACAGATATAGTTGACAATACTTATAACTTGTTGCAAAGCGTCACTTAAGGTTTTAGCCTCAGCACTGAGATTTTGCTGATACAATATAGAATGAAAAGAAATGGGCTCAGTGCCCATAGCACAGTGGTTACAGCGCCAGCCGCATACGCTGAAGGTGGCAGGTTCAAACCCAGCCTGGGCCAGTTAAACAACTGCAACAAAAAAAATAGCCAGGCGTTGTGGTGGGCGCCTGCAGTCCAGCTACTTGGGAGGCTGAAGCAAGAGAGTCACTTAAGCCCAAGAGTTGGTGGTTGCTGTGAGCTGTGATGCCACAGTACTCTACCAAGGGCTACATAGTGAGACTCTGTCTCAAAAAAAAAAAAGAAAGAAAAGAAAAGAAAAAGAAATAAGAGCATCTGGATCCAGTAATACTTTTCTGTCTGTGCAATAAAACTTTCATGTTTTCCTGTCATAGAAGGTGCACCATCTGTACATACAGTCACCGAATTCAGTCCAATTTCATGACATTTATTTCTAAAGTTGTTGAAGGTATCTATACCCCATGTTCTGTTTGCAAGAGTGCCCAAATCGAGTAACCCTTTGTAGCCAAGAAAATCTTCTGCTACAATCTGAATGACTATAAAACCTGCCCTGAGTCAGTAATATCTCCGTTGATTCATTCAAAGAGATTGAAAAATATATGTTTTCCCTTTGAAGTAGTGCATGAAGTTCTATTAAGCTGCAGGCTGATTCATGCTGCCAATCATTTATGGCTCTCCCTGAAAGAGGCAGTTGTTTGTACTTTGAAATGTTATCAGGGTCTAAGCAGCCTACAACTTCAACAATGCATTCTTCCACAATTTCTACCTCACTGTATGGCTTGCTTTCCCCGCAGCTGTATAAATACTTTATAAGTTGTTCCCATGGCATTATTTCCAGGTCTCATTGCTGCTCTGAAGAATTGTCTTTGTTTTTTATCTGTTAATTTTTGCAATAACAAAAATTGTGCCTCTCCTTCTAACTTAAAATATTTGTGTCCTTGAGCGTTATAATGCTGATGAGCATTGAATTTCTTTAGTGTTGATACTGCAGTATCACAAAGCAAGCAAATCATTTTATCTTTAGCAGAAACAAGATAATATTATAATTCCCAATCTTCTTTAAAAGATTTTTTTTCTTCCTTCCGTGTTCTCCTGGTCTTCTTTGACATGATGGGCTGTTAAGCAGACAAAATTAAAACATACTGCAGAGCTGTGCAACTATTCACAAATTCCACTTCAAACAAACACAGTGCACCGTTGTCAAACGCTGATAACAGACTGCTGAACTGGACCCTGGTGAACTCTCACCAACCAGCCTTGTGTGGTAGTGGCACCAGAGAGGCAGGGGAATTTAGAACGAAATCATGAGTATAGCAGTCATCAATTTAGCCCTTATGGCTTATTAATATTCTAATTGTGCTGATCAATCAGGACAATTATTTCGTTGAAACCTACTTTATTATTTGGTATTTTGAATATGTTCATTTAAAAATATATATAAAAGAAACAAAAATGTAATTAATAAAAATAAAAGGATATATTCCACAAAATTTGCATTCAGCCAAAGGCTTAAGGACCTAGAAGGTCACATGTGACCTTAAGGCCACAGGCTCCCCACCCCTGACGGGACTTTGCCCTGGATTAGACTTTGGTTTAAGGAAATGTTGTGTCTTGATTCTGGATCACTAAAACTTTCTTTATAATCAGCACTAAGGCTGTTTTGCTTTCTAGTCATTCATGTGTTCTCTGAAGTGGCACTTTTAATTGTGTTTAAGAACTTTTCTTTTGTTTCTAGAACTTAGCTAACTTGTTTTACACAAGAGGCCTAGCTTTCAGCCTGGCTCTGCTTTTGACAGGCCTTCCTCACAAAGCTTAATCAGTTCTAGCTCTTGATTTAAAGTGAGATGTGTGATTCTTCCTTTCGCTTGAACATTTAAAGGCCGTTGCAGGATTGTTAACTGGCCTAATTTCAACATTGTTGTGTCTCAGGAAATAGAGAGGTCAGAGGAGAGGGACGGGAGCCAGTCAGCGGAGCAGTCAGAGGACACACGATAAAAGTTATCTATTAACATTATCATCTTATGTGGGCATGGCTCATGGCACCCCAGAACAATTACAATCATAACATCGAACATCACTGATCACAGATCACCATCACAGATGTAATAAGAATACAAAAGTCTCAAGAATTAGCAAAATGTGAGTCGGGGACACAAAGTGAGCCCATGCTATTGGAAAATGGACCCACAAGGTTTCCAGAAATCTCCAATTTGTAAAAAAACACAGAATCTGCAAAGTGCAATAAAGTGCCATAAAACTGGGTACGCCTGCACATAAATGTAAAATTTAGTAAAATTCAGTAAAATTTACACTTGAAAATTTCTCCTATAAAAAGGAACTAGAATAGGGTCAGAGCCTGCGGCTCAAGCAGCTAAGGCACCAGCCACGAACACCTGAGCTGGCAGGTTCTAATGCAACCCGGGCCCGCCAAACAACAATGACGGCTGCAACCAAAAAATGGCCGGGCATTGTGACGGGTGCCTGTGGTCCCACCTACTTGGGAGGCGGAGACAAGAGATTCGCTTGAGCCCCGCAATTGGAGGTTGCTGTGAGCTGTGATGCCATAGCACTCTATCCAGGGTGACAGCTTGAGGCTCTGTCTGAAAAAAAAAAAAAGTAACTAGAATAGAACACAGCTCTTTTTAGCTAAAGCCACACCGATGAAGATTCACCAAGGATCTGGACTTCTGGAATATCCCAACACTCAGGATTGTGTGAGCTTGGATGGAAGTGCAGCTTGGCACAGGGGTCACTCCCAACACTGCGGGAGGGGAGGGCTCGGAGCGGCCACCAGACTCTGAGACACATCTGGGTCACATCTGGTGGGAACAGAGTCCGCACCCAACACCCTGCAAAGATGTGAGCATTATCTTGTGTTCTACTTTTCGTTGGTGAGATGCGAATATACCGACTACTAAACAGGTATTTTTGATGTGTGTCATTTGTGTTCTCTATGTCACCTTATGTCTGATTGAACTCTACCTGCCATCCTGGAATCAGCAGGATCAACAGTCTTAATGTTTTATTAAGCTTCTCATCCCACCAATCCTCCAGCCAGGATACTGTCCTTTACGTGGCGTTCGTCCCCATGCAGCTTCCCAGGGATATTTGCCAGAATATTCTTGGATTCATTTGTAATCCATTTACCAACTTATATTTGAAGGATAATTGTTTTTGTAAACTATTAACCTTATTATTATGCCTGTTGATGGCTACCTAGATGAGTTGGTAAATTATTCAAAAATAACAATAATATAACGATAACCAAATGTGGAAAATCAGAAGGGTAGGCTATCTTTTTTTTTTTTTTTTGACCGGGGATGGGCTTGAACCTGCCATCTCTGGCATACGGGGCCAGCGCCCTACTCCTTTGAGCCATAGGTGCGCCCGATAGGCTAGCTTTTATCCAAGATGTCACTGCGTGATGCCAAAGCTAAACGGTCGATAAAAACAGAAGGAGTCACACATCTGGATGTTTATTTATTTGCTGCCAAATGTCTACACATTTGGACAGATCAGGGAGATGGATGTTTTTTGGTGCTGTAGACACAGATGACACTATGGGCAATTCACAGACGACCAGACTTAGATGATGACAAAGATGATGTTGGAGGGAAAGGAAGGGAGAAAAGTCCACGGCACAGGGATGTGTTATGGGAGAATAAAATCCAGATGAATTGGCTGACATGTGCACACGCAGTTGCCCACTATCACTTTTGATAGGCTTGCCTCGGACTGGGAGGGTTGCGGGCAGATACCGTATAATATACAGAGGTGTTTTATCACCTGCTTTATTTGGGAGGAGGTAGGATGACACGGCATGGAAGGAATTTCCAAGCGCAATGTTCCTTGCACCATGCAGCCAGCTGACTGACCTCTCTCAATACTGGCTCATGCATTTCCAGCCCTTGAGTCATGGGTCTGAAATACAAATTGCCTCCCAGGCTCGGCGCCTGTGGCTCAACGGGCTAAGGCGCCAGCCACATACACCTGAGCTGGCAGGTTCGAATCCAGCCTGGGCCCGCCAAACAACGACGGCTGCAACCAAAAATGGCCGGGCGTTGTGGCGGGCGCCTGCAGTCCCAGCTACTTGGGAGGCGGAGGCAGGAGACTCGCTTGAGCCCAGGAATTGGAGGTTGCTGTGAGCTGGGATGCCATAGCACTCTATCCAAGGTGACAGCTTTTGGCTATGTATAAAAAAAAAAAAAAAAAAAAAAAAAAGGCCTCCCAAAATAATAATAAAAACAAAGAACGTGCCATTTCTTGCCGCTTTTTGTTTCTGAAGCTAGCCTTTGATCTCTGCAGCATCAGAGGCCACTCCACAGGCGTATGGAGAAATCAGGTTCCCAGTGGTTTTTTTCTTTCTTTCTTCCTTTTTCCATTTCAGCCATTTGTCAGCATAGCTATAAAAACCTGAGTTGTCTCTCTTGATCCTCATCAGAGATCGCAGTTGCCTTTGATCGCGCTCCTCTGTGTGTGACATTTGTTCGTGGCTTCCTCACTTATTTGTCTTACTTTGGGTTGCTGTTTTAGTTTAAAAGTTAACAGTAGTCTTTTTTTCTCTATAACTCCTGATATCTTTGAGCCAGTCTTCCAGGTAAAGTACTGGGATTTCCCGGTGACAGCTGGTCAGTTCGGTTAGCAATGTCTGCCTCCATTCAGTTCTGTGCACACAGCAACTTCCCAAACTACAAGGAGAAATGCCTTGTAGGAAAGTTCCTAAGTTGTCACAAGTCCGCCTTTGCCAGTGTCCGTGGAGGACATCAAGGCTGCCTCGCAAAGTGCAAACCCCATTTCCTGCAGGGCACCAGCCTCTCCAGCTCCCTCAGTTTACCCACGGGCCTCCCCTACCTGCTCCCTGTCCTGTTTGAATGTTGAGGGTCTCTCAGACTGTCCTCCCCGTGGGGGCCCCAGAGCCCACCCTCCTTGAATGCTGAGGCCATTTTACACCTTATAAACACATTCTCCATTCCAAAAGTCTCTCTGGGACTTTTTTGCCCCAGAGGATTTAAGGGATATGAGTGTTATTGTTATGTGGATAAATTGTATAATGATGAAGTCGAAGTTTTTGGTGTGCATGTCAGCAGAATAGAGCACATTGTCCCCAATAGGCAATTTTGATCCCTCATCTCCTTGTAACCCTCCTCTTTCTTAGTTTCCTCCACGGGGACTGTTAACTGCAGATATCAGGAAAAGGAGGTTGATGTTCGCCACGTGCGAAGCTTTGGAAACGTCCCTGCACGGTCGCCGCCCCATTTTGCACATAAAGCTGAGGCCTGCGAAGTTAATAGTCAAGTTTCAGCCCTTTCTCTCCCATGGCTCGGCTCAGTGCTCACATTAGTGTTTCAAAATCCAAGGTGAGGCCTCGCCCTGCACATGTGCAAATGGCCGGCTGCCAGGGCGGGCAGGCAGGGCCGGCGTGGGAGGGCAGGAGAACATGCTCGTGCTTCACTCCAGGACAAAACACTTGAGGACACACTTGAGACTGCACAAAACATTCTGACCTGGCTGGTAAAGAGGCCCGCGCTCCTCCCTGCCCCCGGGGAGAAGGACCACACGCACAGGGGTCTGTGCCCATCCCCTGAGCTGGCATCCAGCTCAGCATTCTGCAGGTGGCTCAGTGACTAGTCCTCAAGGGTGAACGTCTTAAAAACAGAATGATTTAAGCGGTTTTCAAGGAGACGCAGGTCTAATGACCATCGGCACAGGAAGGGCACCCCTGGGGAGCAGGGCAGGCAAGGGCACATACTGATTGTGGCATGCGTCACAAGTGCGATTAAACAAGTATCAGCAGATATTTGCTGAGTGTCTCTTTCCCTCCGAGACTCCTGATTTCCTCCTGAGCAGGGTCGTGGCTGTCGGGTGAGCCCAGACTCCCCTGTATCTCTGCAGGGCCCACGAGCAGAAGGAGCTCGGGGGACACCTGCCGAGTGACTGAAAAAGGTGCTTACTCAGGTAGCACTCTTGTCCCGTGAGCCAGGAATGTTCCTCCATGATGACAGTGATGGAAGCCAAGGCCCCCAGGTGCAGAGGGACGCTGACCTGAGGGGACAGGCAACGCCTGATGGGGCAACGAGTCAGCCAGAGAGGGCGGCTCCATCAGGGTGGAAGGAGGGCGCCAGGGGTCTGGGGTGCAGCCCGGCAGCAGGCAGGAGGGCTGGGTGGGGAGTGCGGGCAGGGAGGGCAGTTGGCAGAGAAAGGGGCTGGGTGGCCGAGAGCAAGGAGTCTCTTCTCTTCCTTATGTGAAGACGTCAGGGAAAAGGAGGAATAAAGAAGGGGGATGAAGACGAAGAAGAATGAGCAGCAGTGGAAAGGAAAGAGGGGGAGGGGCGCAGCAGGGAAGGAAGGGGAAAGGGAGGAGAGCCGGAGATGGACAGAGGAAGTGGGATGCAGGGGAGAAGGAAACAAAAAAAAGGGGGAAGAAAGAGGAACAGTTTCCTCTTCTGTTGGGAGGGAAAATCCCGAAGGCCGGGGAGCATGATTATTTTATAAAACATCAGAGCAGGTAAGGGGAACACAGGCCCTGGAGACAGGGAGCAGCTGTCTGTGATCTGGGGGTGGGGGTGGGGGCTCTCTGCATATTCACAGTAAAAGCCGGAGATTGACAGGGAGGAGATGGGCCAGGCCGCAGAGTAGAAACAGTAGCACTGGCTTATTTGTAACTTTCATTTTTAGGTAAGGATGATTGGCACGTGGATGGCTTGGATGAAGAGAGCCCCCTGATCTTTAACTTGCGGGTCACATGGAGAAAACTTGGAGAAAATGCCCCAACATGGAGCTGTCAGCTTGAGTGACAGCCCGTGTGAGGCGCTGTGCACCGGCTGCCTCGTTCACACGCATCGCTTCACAGAAATGATGACTGCCATTTGAACAGAAAGACATCCTTCCCGGCCGGGGTCAGGAAACTGACAGGGCCCACCCATTAATAGAAATAACTGTCATTTGAAATAAAATGCTTGGTGGAAAACTTCAGAAATCTATTAGATAACATGAGGCCTGTGGTTAGGGCACCCATGAATCACAGCAGGGAGGGTGGCACTCCGATGTGGCATGGTGAGTGGGGGACAGTTAGAGCTGGAGCGGCCTGTTCAGCCGGCCACATGGCCCCGTCGTGCAGAACGAGTCAGCCCCTTAACCCGATTCACAGCCCACCTACGCTCGTGAGGAGCGGTCCTGGTGGGACCAGGCGGAAGGACACCCAAGTGAAACTCAAATGACAACATTGTTTCTGATTTGACAGCTTCTTGTAGCAAGAACTTTTTTGGTGATGGGGTTCTTTGGAGAAGGTTCTTTGCCGACAAAATAAGCAAGCCAGATGCACATACCCCAGAGAGAGAAATCCCAGGGCCTCCTCTGAGCTTGCATAGCAAATAAAATATTACATCAAGACCCTTGGTTACTCAAACGGATAACACAGTATTTAGGAAATTTTCTTTAAACGTTCCATAAATTTCTTAATCAGAGGGCCGTAAACTACAGAAACATGATGGTGCAGTGTGATACACTCACAAGAAATGAGCCTGGATATGCTTCTTGGGTGCCTGATGTCCGTGGTTTGGGCTCAGGCTGCCGGTGTAAACGACAAACATTGGTGTCATGTCCTACACCTGTCATGTCACTCGATATCATCTTTAGAACAAAGATAAGATGAACCTTACTGTGACCCATTTCACAGAGGAGACTCCTGAGGTGCAGAATGGTGAATTGACTCTCCCAAGACTGGCCACTTTGTGAGGAATGGAGCCCTTCAACTCCAAGTCCTCTGACTCCTGGGACAACCTTGAAATGTAGGTATCATATCCATCACCTTATAAATGAGAAAGCCCAGCCCCAGAGGTTGTACTGCTGATGAGAATAATAACAGAGACTCAACCCTCGTCCACACTCCTACCACCAAGAGTTTTCAAAGAAGATTGTGTTGGCTTTCTATTACTGGGTATCAAGTTTCCACGGACATAGTGGCTTAAACCCACACCCATTTCTGTAGGTCACAAGTCCACTGGGCTCACCTGGGTTCTCTCTAGGGTCTTTCAAGACTGAACTGAAGGTGTCCCCTGGCTGGGGTTATAACTGGAGGCCCTAGGGAAGAAGCTGCTTTCAAGGTCATTCAGGTTGTTGAGAATTTAATTCCCTGTGGGTGTAGGACTGAGGTCCCCATGCCCTTACTGACCCAAGAGAGGAAGGATGTCTGCTCCCTTCTCCCAAGGAAACAGCCCAGTGAACTTGAGTCCAAAGGACCCAAGTTTTCCAGGAGACACTGCCCCTCAACACTGAGCCAACAAGTCCAAGGCCAACCTGCCACTTGGGACGTGTTTTTGTCAGACCCCCCACTCCACTCCAGAGCTTCTGAGTACCTCTGAGGGTGCATTTGTTCCATGAATCCGGCTGAACTGGAGTCTATGTGTCCACTCCCTTCTACACCCTCCCTGTCTGGGCCACTGGAGGTCCCCTTATATGACCACGTGTGGACACAGTGTATTAAACTTCATTCTACAAAGTGGAGCAGAGACTAGGCCATGGGAATGGCTGGGAGGCTGGGGAGTGGCACCAGGGACTATAGTGCAGAGGAGGACAATTTTTTATTTTTTGAGACAAAGCCTCAAGCTGTCACCCTGGATAAAGTGCTGTGGCATCACAGCTCACAGCAACCCCAATTCCTGGGCTCAAGTGAGTCTCCTGCCTCTGCCTCCCAAGTAGCTAGGACTACAGGCACCCACCACAATGCCCAGCCATTTTTTGGTTACAGCCGTCATTGTTGTTTGGCGGGCCCGGGCTGGATCCGAACCCGCCAGCTCAGGTGTACGTGGCTGGCGCCTTAGCACGCTGAGCCACAGGTGCCGAGCCAGATGAGGACAATTTTTAAATTGCTAGTGGAACCCACACCTGGCATCTATCGGCCATGCCGTCACAGGGTCCCTTGTGGCATTGTCCTTACTTAGGCGTCCATTCCAGACTGCCTTCTGGACAGGGTCAGCCAGCGCCAGGAGTGAGGGGATGGCTCTCATCACATTGCTCTATCCCAGAGTTCATTCAGCGCCAGAGAGGAAGGAGGCCCACATCTGCCTGTGGCTGGTTCCCCATCAGCACAGTCATGATCTTGGCCAAGACGGAACTCCCTGCCTGGCAGCACAGCCTGAGTGTCAGCACATGGTGCTCCATTGATCACATCATGGCCTCCACCCCTCCATCCCAGGGAGGGCTTGGGGCTCTGCTTTGCCTGACCACAAGGACGTTGAAATGTCCTTCCCACCCTCAGATAGACAGATGTTCTGTCTCTCTCTAGGGACAAGGTCAGGCTGCACCTCAATTGTGGGTTGAGGAAACTGAAGGGAACTTAAAAATTGCAGTCTATGTCATGTTTAGCCATCAGGATTTAAGAATGTATACATCCGGGTGAGTTCAGTGTCAGAGCATCCTGTTGCCAATAATAAAATGAGATGTGTGATGCTGTGACGGAGTGTCAGAGTCCCTGGAGCAGCCTCTGCCTGCGGCATGCACGCAGAAGGCTCCTGGGGGTGGACACAGACGCCAGGAAGGACTGAGCAGAAGGAGAAGAAAATCCTCAATGCAGGTGCAACACAGTCCCCCGCTGATTCTGCGGGACTCTGAGGCTGGGGCACCATTTAGCTTTGTCCCCAGTTGGAGGGAGGTGGGCTGGGCTGGGCCTGCCTGATTCGGCTGCCACTGGCCACAGACCACTGAGAGGAGTGTAACTTTAAGAAGCCAATTGCCAGTGAGCACTGCAGCTGGGCACAGCTGGGGGACGCATGCTTTGGTCCTACAGAGGGAGTCTGTGCAGAGTACCCGGGAATCTACTACAAGGAGGCATCAGGAAAGGCTGAGGTTACAGAAGAAGGAAGTTTGCTGGGAAGGCTTCCTGGAGGAGGATGAACAGCACATGAGCAGGACTGAGGGTGTGGACGAGGGACCTGCCTCACAAATGCTGCTGACCCAGGATCTGTGCCCAATGGAAAGCTAGCGGTGACTGTGACGATCACCAACAATCCTCCTGTCTCTGCAAAACAGGGGCCTTGGGCTCTGAGTGTGCCGGGATGCCTGTGATTCTAACAGGGTTTGACCCCATGATCTTCTGTCTGCCAGAAAAATGTGCAGGAAAATAAAAATAATGGCGAGGTTAATTAATGGTGCCTGTAGACTCCTTTCTAACCTCCTCCACTTCACTATGTCAATAACTGGAGAGCAGACTTTCCCCAGGATATTCCAAAGCGTGACTAATTGCAATAACACTGAACACATTCCCCCCTTCACCCTCTCCAATTTGGAAAACGATTTTGCCCTTTTCCAGATACAGGATGCAAGATGGGCGAATTCATTTAAATGCATCTCCGGAATAAAATCTTCCTTACTAAGATCCGGGCACTCTGAGTGACTCCTTGGCACTTCTCTGGAAACCAAGCCCAGCAGTGACGTGACAAGCCACATGCCTCTGGGGCTACAGGGCAGAGGCCAGTGGAATCGTCCACTTCAGTTTATTAAAATGCTCTCTGAGAACTAACCTAGAATCACATAGGCAAGATTTCTTTCTCTGAAAGTAAATTTTGCTCCTAAGACATTCAGGTTGGTTTTCCAAAGGTTATGTCAACATTTGTTTATTATTTTTTATTTAACTTCTGAGACATTAGGCTCTTGGAATTGGTCTGAATTAAAAGTCTGATGGGGACCAGGCAGTTACCACGGCCATGTGGGAAGTGATAAGTAAGTCTGGAACACATTAGGGACACGTGAGGCTGTGCTGACCACGTGCCCGTCAACACAAAGCTTCACAAAGCTTCAAACTGGGGATCACTTCATTTATTTGTCAAACTGGAGCACCTGTAAGAATGAAAAGGGGCTGGGAGAACAGGTGTAACCGAGAATGTTCTGGGGAAAACAGGTGCACAGTCATCCATTCCGTTAGGAGACTTTACAAGCATGATGGCAACTAACGGTTCACATTTACAGAACCCTTTCACATGCTCTTGAAGCAGGATCAGAGTATTATTTTACAGATGACAAATCTAGGGCCCAGAAACTGGCTTTTTCATGGCTTGTTAAGATCATGGCCATGGCAAATGGTGACTCACATCTAGGTGTCCTAACTCCAGACCGTAGAGTCTTTCTTCTGCAGGAATTTGTTGTGCCCAAAAAATCATTTTCTATAAGCTCCACACAGAGGTCATCTGACGAGCGTTTGTTGGATGAATAACTGAACGTAATGGCCAAAAAATGACGAGTAACATAGCAGGGTTATATCTTGTGATTTCATAGAGAGCTCAGAGGTATCTCGTGATGTAGGAGAAAGGCTCTGTTCCATTGGAGCTTCTCTGAAATCTCCAAGTAACTTAATTGTTCCTTAATATGAAGGGTTTCTGCCAATATTCCTTTCTTCTGTTCTTAGGTTGCTAAAAATGAGTACTTTGTTCTTCCCAGCATGGGAGGACTTGGTGGAGCTCTGTACTGAGGAATAGTGAATATCACATATTTTCCTGCATCTCTACCTCCCGGCACGCTCTCCTTCCAGTCTTCCTTTTGCCTTTTAAGATGCTCTTCATGTGTGGTCTCTTCTTCCACTGGTGTCAGTGGGTGCTGCAACTTTTACTAAGGCTTTGAAAGGCTCCCTCTTTCCCTCCAAAGTTTCCATCCTGCCTGTGTTTGCCTTAATGACCTAAGAAACCAGTTAAGAGGTGTAGTTCCCCAAGGGTGTCTTTCTAACATTAGCCTTCATTTCCCTGGAGAAAAACACTTTTGTTCCCAAGAATGAGAGACAGTAGGGAGTAGGTATTAACAGTTTGTCCTTCTAAAATATTTTGGCCACCGCGTCCATGAATATAGCTTTCAGTGATTTTTTTTTTTTTTTTTTGTAGAGACAGAGTCTCACTTTATCGCCCTGGGTAGAGTGCCGTGGCGTCACACTGCTCACAGCAACCTCCAGCTCTTGGGCTTAAGTGATTCTCTTGCCTCAGCCTCCCTAGTAGCTGGGAC
>CAUYON010036646.1:0-20641 GCA_963573935.1 Arctocebus calabarensis
TGATGAAATTAGAGATTTTACTCTTTTTTTCCTGATTAGGTTAGCCAAAGATTTATCTATTTTATTGACCTTTTCAAAGAACCAACTTTTTGATTTATTGATTTGTTGTATAATTCTTTTGTTTTCAATTTCGTTTAATTCTTCCCTGATTTTGGTTATTTCTTTTCTTCTGTTGGGTTTGGGGTTGAAATGCTCTTCCTTTTCCAATTGCTTGAGGTGTCCCATTACATTGTTAACTTCCTCTCTTTCTGTTTTCTTGAGGAAAGGTTGCAGTGCTATAAACTTTCCTCTTAGGACTGCCTTTGCAGTATCCCAGAGGTTCTGATAATTCATATCTTCATTATCATTTTGTTCCAAGAATTTGGTGATTTCCTTCTTAATCTCATCTATGACCCATCTATCATTCAGCATAAGGTTATTTAGCTTCCATGTTTTTGTTTGAGTATGCAGATTTTTGTTTTTATTGAGTTCAACCTTTATTCCAAGGTGGTCCAAGAAGATACAAGGAATAATTTCTATTCTTTTAAATTTGCTGCGATTAGATTGTGACCTAAGATGTGATCAATTTTGGAGTATGTTCCATGGGTTGATGAGAAAAATGTGTATTCAATTTTATTAGGATGAAATGTTCTGTAGATGTCTGTTAAATCCAGTTGTTGAATGGTTAAGTTTAAATCTAAAATTTATTTACTTAGCTTCTTACTGGAGGATCTATCCAACACTGCTAAAGGAGTATTAAAATCTCCAACTACTATAGAGCTGGAGGAGATGAAGTTACTCATGTCTATTCGAGTTTTTCTTATAAATTGAGGTGCCTTCTGGTTGGGTCCATAAATATTAATAATTGAATCTCATCATATTGAGTAGTACCTTTAACAAATATGAACTGTCCATCTTTATCCTTCCTTACTTTGGTTGGTTTAAAGCCTATTGTATCTGCGAATAAGATTGCAACACCTGCTTTTTTCTGTTTTCCATTTGCCTAGAATATAGATAACTATACCTTCACCTTGAGTCTAAATTTATCTTTTAAGTTTAGGTGAGATTCTTGTATGCAACAGATATCTGGCCTGAGTTTTTGTATCCACTCAGCCAACCTATGCCTCTTTAGAGGACAATTTAAGCCATTCCCATTAACAGAACATATTGATAAATCTGTAGAAAAGCTAGTGGACATTTTTAATCCTTTCGTCAGTGTGGAAGTTTGAATTTGGTAAGAAGTATCTGGGTGAGAAACATTTTATGGTGTAGGATTATGCTGGTTATTATGGAGGATAGGTTTGAGAATATCCTGGAGAGCTGGTTTAGTTATAGCAAATTTCTTCAGCATGTAGATGTCATTAAAGTATTTAATTTCTCCATCGTAGATGAAACTCAGTTTAGCTGGGCACAGGATCCTGGGTTGAAAGTTATTTTGTTTTGGGAGATTAAAAGTAGATGCCCATTCCCTTCTAGCTTGAAAGTTTTGATCAGAGATATCTGCAGTTATTCTAAATATTCTTCCCCTCATAGATAATAGATTTCTTTCATCTGAAATTCATTGAATTCTTGAGACATCTTTTGGGTCATCTTTTGGATTACTTCTTGAAATTCTAATTCCATCTTTTCCTCCATTCTGCTGATCTTATTTGCTATCCAGACTCTGAATTCAATTTCTGACATCTCATCCATTTGCTTATGCAAGGGATCTTGTGCTGTATCTACCTTGTCATTCCTTGGGGGAGTTGATCTACTCTGATTAGTCATATTGCCAGAGTTTCTGTTTATTCTGCCTCATGAGTATTTTTCACTGTTACCTATGACTATCCTCAGAGTTGGGGAGGTGTTTCTTCCAGATCAGATTCTGGCAGGATCACTTTATTGTTGCTGGACTTTTGTAGGGAGTGACCCTGTGTAGCTCCTCTGGGACTGCCCCACCCAGGGAGTTCTGGCTGTGGGAGCAGCTCCAGAGTGTGGCACGTCCAGATCAAGCAGCAGGGCACGGGATGGTGTATACAGTTCTGGGAGTGCCTGGCAGTTCTGGGAGTGCCCGGCACCCCATGGCCTTTGCAAAGGGAGCCCACACCTCCAGCCATCTCTGGCTGGGAGGATGGCTCCAGAGGGATGGCATGGGTCCCATCACCTCCTGAGTCCCTGGCCAGATGGACAGGCCAGTACAGAGGCAGAGAGGATAGGGGAGGACACGGGTTGTGCATCTCCTGGAGTGCCTGGCCCAGGCAGGCAGGTGAAGGCCTGGCAGGTTCCTGGTGGGGGCCCTGGCCAGTGTGCATGGCAGGCAGAGGCCTGGTGCAGGAGGCCCAGTGGATTCCCTGGCTGCTGCGAGCAGAGGGCCAGGGCTCAGAGGGCAGATATCAGAGCCACGCAGGGGTCCCTGGCCATACCAGGCAGTGGGCTGAGGCCTGATAGGGCACCAATTCAAGCCATGCCAGTGTCCTGGCAGAGTTCCTGTCCATGGCTGGCAGCGGGCCAAGGCCCAGCGAGGCACCAATCAAAGCCGCGTGGGGGTCCCTGCAGAATTCCTGGCCGCTGTGTGCAGTGGGCTGAGGCCTGAGGGAGGCACAGATTGGAGCCAGGCATGGGTCCCAGCAGAGCCCCTGGCTGCAGTGGGAAGGGCACAGATCAGAGCTGGGTGGGAGTCCCAGCAGAGTTCCTGACCACTGCTGGTGGAGGGCTGAGGCCCGGTGGGGCACAGATCAGAGCACCGCAGGGGTCCCAGCAGAGTCCCTGGCATGGGGGCTGGTGGGGACTCAGTGGGGCCCCAGAGTCTCTTATCAGCAGGCCACCTGGTCCAACAGATAAGGAGGGGGGGTGTTGTTCAAGTCCTCCTCCCTCAATTTCAGTAGAGGTCAGGCTTCTGGTGTGTCAGGTAAGAGGGGAAGGGTTTCCTGGAAGTTCAGAATGGTGGAAAACTTTAGTTCAGTTTTTCTGCCTGAAGCTTGATTTCTTGGAGTCATAGCTTGCCTCAGCAGAGGTGACCTGCAGTTATCACTTCTCTCTCTCAGCTGGGGTCCCAGTTTTCTGCTCAGCTGGGCAATTTCTGAAGGTTATCTTTCTTTTTGGACAGGAGCCTCTATCAGAAGCTGCTTCCAGTCGGCCGTCTTGCCCCTCCGCCCTAAAGATAGTATTTTAAAGTGCATTCAGGAATGGAGAATTGCTGCAAAGAAGATCTGAAGGTCAACGCTGATTGGAAATGCTGATGAGTTATACCCTGAAGGCTCAGCTTTCAAGGAAGGGCTAAGAGTAGTCTCTTAAGTGACTGAGAAGCCGGGAGAAGCAAGCTGGGGAAGCTCAGATGACCAAACTTCTGATAAAGAGAAAAGCAACTGGATAACAGGAAGGGGACCAGAAAGCTGTAGCAGAGTGTCATAGAAAAAGCCAACTGGATAGAATTGCAGAGAGTACACAGGGAGAATTGAAGAGAAAATAAAATGCTGGACATAGTCAAAATAGTAGTTAGAGAAAGCAAAGTATCAGCCTTGTCAGCATACAGATTTGAAAATACCTCTCATGAGAATCCAAGTAATGGCATTATATATGGAAGGATTTTATTTGCCCTTCAGAGGAAACCAGTCTCTGTGCAAATCTAGAAAGATGAAATGAAGGCCTCACAGTGATTCCAAATCAGCCCTTGAACCTCTGTGTTTTAAATGATAAGCTCTTTGGAGGCAGTAACTATGTCTGTCTGGTTCTTTCTAAAACTGAAATGTAAATGCTTGCTGAATTATTAATGAATAAAGTCTCAAAGACCAATTTTAAAAAAATGTATATATTGCATGGGCACCAGGTGGCTCCAGGACTAGAATTTGAAAAAGAAAAAGAAAAAAAAAATTCTTTTAAGGATGCTAGATGGTGCTCTTGCATTTAGAAACAAATAAATTAGAAAACAAACAAACAAACAAAAAATACCCTACATTAGCATCTGGATGTGGTCAGGCAAGAGGTTATGAACTAGTTGCCATAGAGAGCCCTTTCTGTTTTCCTGATTTGTAAAATTTTAATGTGGGCAAGGTAGGTGCACCAGAATTGAATCCTAACAGGGGGAGGGGAGGCAAAGTCCTGAAGCTTAAGTGAGACATTCTGCTTCAGTCATCCAAGCAGTTCTTGGTGGCCCTAGGGGGTTTGTGTGAGAAGTGGGATGTGCCCACCTTGACCTGTGTCTTCATGGGAGTCAGCTCAGGGTAGGTTGTTGGAGCCTAAATGGGAAATCAAAGCCAGTCTGGGTTAGGACCATGGGAGGCTGCTCCAAACTGGGACCCTATGAATTCCAGCCAGCTCAAGGTTTTAGCACTTTCTTTTCTTGCCTTGCAGCTCACCCAGAACTTTCACTGAGTAAGCTGTACTTCCAAACCTGCCCAGTGTTCTCTCATGAGGGCCCTCCTGTAGTTCAGTCTGATCTCTTAGCCTACCACCACAGGGCTTGGTGGGTGGAGGCGAGTCTCCTGTGGATTTAATCCCCCAGGGATTCCACATGTAGGCTCTGTCCCTGGGTCACACCACTCCTTTGCACCCACTCTCTGAGCAGGCCTCCTACCTGTCATATATTTTTGGTGCCTAGTGTCCCATGCTGTTTCACTGTGCCATTGCAATGTTGTTTATGGGCAGGATGATCCATGTAAAGGCAACTAGGGAGACTCCTCTCCCCAGCTTTCCTGAGAGCTTCTGTTGAGGAGATATCTCCAGTCAGCCATCTTGGAGCCTCCCCTATTTAACTTGTTTTTGTAAACTTATGCCATCTCTTACATTTGATGAAAAACTCACTCTTCATTGAAATAAATTATAGTCTGCTATGGAATGACTTGTGTTCCTCTTCCTACCCCCAGATTCATATATTGAAAGCCTAACCTTTGTCTCTCCGTGCCATGTAAATATACAATGAAAAGGAGGCCACCTATCAGTCACAAACAGAGCTCCTACCAGAAACTGAACATGCTGGCACTTTGGTCTTAAACTTTTACTTTCCAGGACTGTGAGAAATAAATTTCTGTTGGTTAAGCCACCCAGTCTGTGATATTTTGTCATGGTAGCCTGAGTTGTAAGACTATATCACTGTTATTCCATTTAGAGCGCTTCCATTAAATTAAAAGAAACAATGGCTTATTTTTTTCTCTGTTTTCTAATTTCTAGTTTTTCACATAATATAACATTTAACATTATATTATTATTTTACATGTATAGTACCGATATGTAATACATTCATAATGTTGCAACCTACACCTCCATTCATTGCCATAACTTTTTTCATCTTGTAAAATGTTAACTCTACATACTAAATAGTAATTCCTCATTCTACTCTCCCTTTACCACTATGAGTTTGTGTGATGGGTTGAGTTGATTTATGTGCGAAGTCATTTATTTACTTACTTATTTTCTGATTGTTCTATCCATACTGATAGAAGTGTATAAAATTCTCCAACCATGATTATGGAGCTATATATCCCTTCAACTTTCCAGTGTTCACTTTATATTTTAATGGGCTGTTTACATGGATACAAGTTTATAATTGTTACAGTGAAGGGTACAGGTGGGAAGACTTAAAGGAGGAATCATATCTTGATGTGCTTCTATTACTACTAATAATGATTTTATAAGTTTAAAACCAATATTCTATTATTAATTATTTGGTAGATTAGAAATATTGGTAGGAATAGGGAACAAAGTTTTAAAGGGAGACAGTTATGAGGGTTTTAAGTCAGGCTGATTTTCTGGGCTCTGAGCACAAAGTGCAAGATCCTGTCATTTTAATATTTCTGCAGCCTGGTGTGTTGTATGTCCCTCCACCCCTCACAGCTGCAGCGCAGCAGTTGGCTGGAGGCCTTGAAGCTGCATTCTGCCAGGGCAAGGCTGTGTGAACTGAGGGATTGGTTTTAGGGAGTTAAGAATGTGAATTCTTTAAACATTGTCCAGCTCAGGAAGACTTGCTCTGGACCTGATAAGGAAAAGAAAGATTTCCTTTCTTCTGTCACCTTGATCAGGCCAGAGGAGTCTATCTTTTTGGACACAAGCCTCTCAGAGTATTAAAACATCACATCTGTAGTGTGTGACTGGGGGTCAGTTAGGATTTGGTCCTTGAGTCAGCCTTTGATTGGCTTCCTTATTAAGACTTTGTTTACATTAGGACCATTATACTTTGAAGCAGTAAAAAATAAAGCCATACAATTAATGTAATCAGCTGTAGAGTTAGTCTAGTTTGTAGGAATGCAAGTGCAGAAAGAACCTTGGCATGATTGTTTGCCCTGCTTTCATGAAATTTATGACTGTAACACTGATGTATGAAATAAATACAGAGGTAGCCTAATACTTGGTGCAGCATACTGTGAGGCCTCATGAAGAAGGATGTGCTGCCTTACAAGCCCCGCTGCTCTTAAAACTGTCTCTTTATCTGTGTCTTTTATTTTGCTATATTAATATTCTATAACTCCTACTAATAATTTTCTAGTCTCTCACACCACCAGGCCACTAGGAAGTAAACCCACTGTGTGTCGAGGCTGGTCTAGGAAGTAAACCCCCTGTGTGTACAGTCTGGTCTAGGAAGTAAACCCACTGCATGTCAAGACTTGTCCCTGACATTACAGTTTCTTGCTCTATTGAGCCTTTTAGTTTAGAAAGACATAGAATATCTTTCTTTGTCTCCTTTGTTTCTTGTCCTTCTTTCTTTTTCTTTTTATTTTTTTACTTCTTGTCTTTTTTTTTTTTTTTTAAGTAAAGCCCTCTTTTCTTATATTGGTATGGCCACCTCTTCCCTCCTCTGGCTAATGTCTGAATGGAAGACCTTCATTTCACTTTCAATGTATTTGTGTCTTTGGATCTAAAGTAAGTCTTGATTCTGGGCTTGATACCTATTGTCCCGGCTTGGCAAGAAGATCACTTGAGCCCAGGAGTTTGAGTCATCTTGAACAACTTGGTGAGACTTCCATCTCTGAAATTCAATATTTTTTCAATAAAGTGAATTGCCTGTGTGCAGCATATTGTTGGATATTGGTTTTCCTCTTTTAATCAATTTAGCAGTCTTTTGATTATAGAGTTTAAATTCATTTACATTTGCACAAGTTACTGACATCAAAGGACTTTTTTTTTCTTTATTTTTAGGATAGAGTCTCACTTTGTCACCCTTGGTAGAGTGCCATGGCATCATAGCTTACACCAACCTCAAAGTCTTGGCCTCAAGTGACTCTCTTACTGAGTAGCTGGGACTACAGGCACCTGCCACAGGGCCTGGCTATTTTTAGAGATAGGGTCTCAAACTCCTGAGCTTAAACAATCCATTCATCTGGGACTCCCAGAATACTAGGATTACGGGGCAATCCACCATGCCTGACCTTAAAGGACTTATTTCTGACAGTTTGCTATTTGTTTTCTATTTGCTTACAGTTTTTCTGTTTTTCATATTGTGCATTACCATCTTTCTAGGTGAAAGGATGCCATGTTTTTAGCAGAATACTTTAAGTTCCATAATACTGAGGAAGACATGGCAAATAAACACATCAGAAAGATGTTCAGGATCAACCATGAGGGAAATGCACATTAAACCCACAATGAGACATACTTATACACCTTTCAGCATGATTAACACAGAAACTGACAACACCAAATATTGGTGTGGGTGTGGGGAATGTGGATCACTAACATAGTGCTGGTAGGAATGTGAGATGGTGTGGCCACTCTGGAAAACAGACAGTTTTCCAGTTTGGACAGTTTCTTAAAACATTAAACAGGCAAACTACTACACAACCTGGAAATCACATTCCTGGGGATTTTTTCCAGAGAAATGCCAATTATATTCATTCCAAAGCCTGAATATAAATGTTTATAGGTCCTTTCCCTGCTATAAGCCCAAACTGGAAACAATCCCAAAGTTTTACAACAGGAGCTTGGTTAGCCAAACTGACTAGACAGCCATGCCACAAAATCCAATTCCACAGTGTAATAAATGAACTGTAAATACCTGCAGCCATCTAGGTGAATCTCCAGTTGTGTTAAGGGAAATATCCTGTCCAGAAAGCTTATATTATCTGTGAGTCTGTTTATGTACCATTCTCTAAAAGATGACATTATATTGAGACTAGAGAAGTGGTTCCTAGGAATTAAAAAGCTGTTGGAGGTGAGATGAAGGTTGGTGTGGGAGGAAAAGGGTAATATGAGGTCCCACAGTTAAGATCATGAACTCATCCTTGAGAAAGTGCTATGGACTTCATTGCTCAGTATCACTTTGGTCACCATCAAAGTACTCCCCTCAGGAAGCTCTGTGCTAGTGACAGCACCTAGTCTAGCATTCAAAGCAATTTTGGAACTTTTTTCCTGGAATGGCCATCAGAGCTGTCATCATTATCTTCAATATCCTGGAAGTCATTCAAATGACTTCTTTTCAATGTTTTCTTTCTCTTCAGGTAAAGAAAGATCCTTTGGGGCCAAATCAGCTGAGTGTGGAGAATCTTCCAATACAGTTATTGGTTTACTGGCTAAAAACTCCCTTACAAACAGCCATCCAAGTTGTTTCCAGAGCCATTATTTTCAGTTGGGATTTTCTGTTTTTCTGGGTGTTTACTTGGTCTGCTATGCTTCTCACAGGCAGCTGATGATTTTGACACACCATTTGATGAATTTTTGCAATGTTTTTTATCAGTTCTGCTCCTTACTAACTTCCCTGACCTCCCTTTATCTGTGATGCTTTCTCTCCCTTCAGAAAAATGTTTAATCCATTTGTACACTGACATTTTCTTCATGACATTATCTCCATAAACTGATATTAATATGTCCCTTGTTTCACTACATTCTTGCCAACTTTAAGAAGAAATTTATGAATGTTTGTTCATTGCTCTAATTCAAGCTCTGACATTCTCAGGGTGACACAAAAATACAATTAAAATGAACACCACTCAGCAATACCCTGCCACCACATGGCAACATGAAGGCAGCTGTGAGACTTTGAGACACTAATATACCAAGGTCATGAAACCTGAGTTTTTTTGTAAAGTGCTGCCAATGTAAGTGCGCAATAGAGATTTCACAAATTGTCAGACTCCTATAAAGATTCTTGT
Source organism: Arctocebus calabarensis (assembly GCA_963573935.1). Taxonomy (NCBI): domain Eukaryota; kingdom Metazoa; phylum Chordata; class Mammalia; order Primates; family Lorisidae; genus Arctocebus; species Arctocebus calabarensis. The sequence goes on from CAUYON010036646.1 coordinate 9,036, forward strand.
GCTAGCAAAAGTGTCCAGTAACTGGAATGTATTATGTTAATATCCTGCTTAGGATGTCATACCATGCCAAGATATTGAGAGAGAGACTGGACAAATGGCTGATGGACTCACTTTCATTAGTTGGTAAAATTGCATATGAATCTGTAATTGTGAAAAAAAGTTTAACAGTCCATTGTGTACTGTAATCCCAGTGCTTTGAGAAGCTGAGGCAGGTGGACCACCTTAGCTAGAGTGAGATCCCTGTCTCCAAAAACAGCCAGGTTTTGTGGTGGGTGCCTACAGTCCCAACTACTTAGAAGGCTGATGCAAGAGACACAATTGAGCTTGAGGCTGACCCACGAGTCTGAGGTTGCTGTGAGCTATGAAGCCACCACACTCTACTAGGGATGACAAAGTGAGACTCTGCCTCAAAAACAAAAAAAGTTAAAACAGTAAATTTTAAAAGCCTCCAAGAAGGTAGCAAAATCAAGGAAGCAAGTATGTCAGTTTTTCAGTTATGGCTTAATTTTAAAATCTCCAAGAAGGCAGCAAAATCAAGGAGGTAAGTATGTCAGGTTGTCAGTTATGGCTTAATTTTAAATGTTCCCCAAGAAGGCAACAAAATCAAAGAACCAAGTATGTCAGTTTTTCAGTTATGTCATGAGCCTTAGAACCTTGACCTCATAATGGTGGTCCTGACTACCGTGGAGTCCTCAGGCTTCAAGGACGAAGAGAATAGTATGTTGCCATCAAGCAAAAAAGCACTCCAAGGCTTCACAGTACAAGGTAGTCTTCCCTATACAGTATTTGGTCATAAAAACAAACCAGTGGTCCCAAGAAGTGTTCTGTCTTGTTTCCTCTAAAACATGTGAACTAATTCTTAACACCAGCCATGGTTTCATGGAAAGCTGCTCAGTTTTACCTGGTGTAACCATAGAGTCCTGATGGAGCTTGGTTGTAGCTCAAGCAACAACCTGAGTACTTCCTTGTGATTAGGAACTTTCTGATGTTTCCAGTATCATATTTGGTGTTCATCAGCTATTTTTTCCCCATAGTTTAATATTGATTTACAGTGAATTTTCCACACCCCTTAGTTATCTAAATTTTCATGCTAATGTGAAACCAAGTGGTAATTATTTCTTTGAAAATGTCCATTCATTTGTTTTATATATACTGGGTCATAATTTGTCTTTCAATTCCCTGACTGTTTTTTCAACCAGATTTTAAATGCTGGTGAGTAAAACTATCACAGGTTTCATCTGTGTCTTCCTTGAATAATACAGCATAGTGTCTTAGGAACAGTAAATGTGAAGTGATTCAATGGAGATACACTTCTTTAAAGGTATAGATTGTTTTAAGACACTAAGGAAAGGTGATTTCAGTTTTTTTTTATAAATGTAATGTAAGCTTTGTCTAAGGATGACATCTCTATCACTCTTATCAGAATTAACTGTCAGCAAATCTTTATGGTAAACCTTTAGAATTTAAGAATGTTTTTGCTATCTTCATTTTAAGTTGCATTATAATTTCATATAAATAGATGCCATTTTTCTAGGTTATGTGTTGTATTTTATTACAGTCACTGACCTCTGGCCAATTAGAGACCTGAGTACTCTACAATTTAATAGTCTTTTTTTTTTTTTTTTTTTTTTGAGACAGAGCCTCAAGCTGTCACCCTGGATAGAGTGCCATGGCATCACAGCTCATAGCAACCTCCAATTCCTGGGCTCAAGCGAGTCTCCTGCCTCCGCCTCCCAAGTAGCTGGGACTACAGACGCCCGCCACAACACCCGGCCATTTTATTTTTGGTTGCAGCTGTCATTGTTGTTTGGCGGGTCCTGGGGCTAGATTTGAACCCACCAGTTCAGGTGTATGTGGCTGGCGCCCTAGCCCATTGAGCCACAGGCGCCAAGCCAATTTAATAGTCTTTTGATATGTATTGTGTGTGCAAGATAATATTATGTATTGTTATATCATGTTGAAGACAGTGTCACAGAGGACACTTCAAACTTGGCCCTCTGTGATTCTTGACACTTTGGGCTGGGTTCTGCCCTCTGAGCTTTTGTCACTGCTTTCTGTGTCATCCTTACCTTTACATGAAAAGTAGCATGTATTTTCAGCTGAGTAGTTATATCAGTCTGTTTTCTGCCAATGGGATTAGGACCTGACAATCTTCCTTTCTTCTTCACTCTTTCTTTTTTAGCTCAACCTAACAGTGTTTCTACTGATAGAAAATTTCTGCTGACTTCTATGGGTCACTCATGGTCATCTCTGCTGTTCCCTTCCCTTGGTAGTAGTCAGGACCCCCAGCTTTCTGAGATAATGCCTGAGGCACGATGCCCTGACATTTTTTCAGTGCCTCTGTTTATGCTGTGGTGACCTGACAGCCACAGCCTTGATGTCTTCAAAGAGCTTTCTGACTGAACATGCTCACTTTTTGATCTTTATGAAGATATAGTAACAGGTTGCACAAGCACATCCTCAGTGTTTTCTTTGTGCCACTGTTTCTAAAGTGTCCTCTTAATGTTAGCATCTTCTGCATCTGGATAGACTGTCTACATAAATCATTAAGATATGGCGCTCTCGCTCTCTCTCTCTCTCTCTCTCTCTCTCTCTCTCTCTCTCTCTTTTAGTTTTTGTTAAGAGTTTTGTTAAGAATTGTTAAAAGAATTGTTAACAGTTTCATGTTAACAGCAAGGAATAAAAGTCACTCTTTTAAGATTTACTTTGGGGGAAATTGCTGGTTTGGGACTCAGGTGGCTGTAGGAATCTCCCACCAGGTTTCCCACATCAGGCTGGTGTGCCCAGCGATGTTGGAGCCCCTTAGAGCTCATCAGGATGCTCAAGGCCACGCAGTGCCATCTTCCCCAACGTGCTGGGCATGTCGCTTTTGTTGCTGGTCATTCTCTGTCACTATGTAGCCATCAAGTATCCCAAGAAGCAGGAATGAAAGTGGTGCTTTCTCTGCCACAGGGCTCCAGGACACAGTCTGAGGAGAGATGGAGGGTGCGAAGGGTGTTTACACTTCTCTTCATGCCTTCTTCCCATCACAACACACAAAGCACCTATACCTGGATTTTTTCAAACAACTTTTGTTTCCTCAAAGCCACCTTTAACCTTGTGAAATAAGAAACTGCCACTGAATAGAGCCCAGTTTAGGGACTACTTTTTTTTCCTCACCCAATATAAAAATACAGGTATATTTTCGTAATCCAAAGAACAAACAAAAAACACTATTTACTTGGAAATCTTTTTTGTAACCATCTAAGTTTGTCACTGAAAAAGTATGCTTTCAGGCAAGCATAGTGGCTCATGCCTGTAATCCCAGCACTCTGGGAGGCTAAGGCAGGCAGATTGCCTGAGCTCAGGAGTTCAACACCAGCCTGAGCAAAAGTGAGATCCCATCTGTAAAACTAGCTGGGCATTATAGCAGGCACCTTGTAGTCCCAGCTACTCTGAGGCTGAGGCAAGAGGATCACTTGAGCTCAAAAGTTTAAGGTTGCTGTGACCTGTGATGCCATGGTACTCTGCTGAGAGTGACAAAGTGAGACTGTGTCAAAAAAAAAAGAAAAGAAAGAAAAAGAGAGAGAGAGAGAAAGAAAGAAAAGAAGTCTGCTTTCGAGGCAACTGTAGGACATAGCTTCATTAAGATATTTGCCTTCCTATAACAAGAATCTCCCCCTTTTTTATAACGTTATTTTTGAACCCTTTAAAATAACCAATGCCTGTAAAATCTATGTCTTTTTTTCCTTTACTTTGTATTATTTATTTGTTTTTTGAGACAGGGTCTCACTCTGCTGCTCAGGCTAGAGTGCAGTGGTGTCATCATAACTCCTTGTAACCCAAAACTCTTGATTCAAGTGATCTTCATGCCACATAGCCTGAAATATAGGCACATGCCATCACAAATGGCTAAATTTAAAATTTTTGTAAAAATAAGGTCTTGCCCTATTGTGCAGATTGGTCTTAAACTCGTGACCCAAGTGATCCTCAATCTTGGCCTCCCAAAGTATAGGATTATAGGAATGAGCCATCACCATCACCATAAAATTCATATTTCTTTCCACAATTTGTGATGTCTTAGCTGTCCTAAGGCGAGTTAGGACTTCTCTGCCTGTAATGTTCCTAAGTACCTTGTGAGCTCTCACTGGTAGTCTTTAAAGTGCATATTTTTGACAATCTGGGCTTTTTTTTTTCTATCATGCTCCTCACACTTCTTCTAACATCCACTTACTGCTGATCCCAAAGCCACTTCTGTATTTTTAGATGTTTATTACAGCAACACCCGACTTCTAGTTACTCAAATCTGTATTTGTTTTCTGTGTCACTATAACAAATTACTACAGGCTTTGTGGTTTAGAACAATAGGAATTTACATTACACTTTTGTGGGTTCAGGTGGGCTTGATTGGGTCCTCTGCCCAGGGTCCCACAAGGCTGATGGAGGCATTGGGAGAGCTGCGTTCCTTACAGGAGGGGCTGGGGAAGAATCTGCTTCTAAGCTTAGGTTTTGCCAACATCAGTTCCTTGGGGTCGTAGTACTGAAGTCCCGCTTTTGTTTTCTAGCTGTCCCCTGGGGCCTGGTGTTAGCTCCTAGGGGCTGGCTTTATTTCCGCTCAAGCTTCTGTGTGGCTCCTGCCAGTGGCAGGGGATTGACTGTACTTTTCAGATTCTGTCACCCTTGGCATTTGGCATGAAGCACTCTGGTATATCTCAGCACTGACTCCTTGTCCCTAGTGGTTGCCGTGCTGCAGGAGCAGCTCTTTCCCAGAAGAGGACACCCACAAAGGAGGCTTTGGATCATCTGCTGCTGCTCCATAGCCCTGTGGAATTAAAGAAAGGCTGGAGGAGGCAGAAGTGGTACCTCTTTTTGTTAGATGACTTGTTTGTCATATCTAACACCAGGTATGTATACAGTGCATGCTCTCATGGTCATCATGAAATACATTTTCACTAACAAATTGCATTTCCACCAACTCTTTCTATAAGAAAACATAAAGTGATTTGTTTCTTCTGTGTTTGCAATTGTTTCAAACATTTACCCAAAAAGTATTCACAGAGGTCCTATTCTATGCTGTAGTCTGGTAGAGAATCTAATCAAGAATGTGACAGACAGGGTCACTCTTGCCTGAGGCTGACAGACAGATAAGAATAAAAGAGGGAATTGCAGCTTGTGATTCGTGCTTATGTTCAAAAGATAGATGAGCTGCCAAGTGGAGAGGAAGACGAGACAGTCTTAAAGAGTAGTTGTCCAAGAGGGTCTCCCTGAGGTGACGACATTAAAGCTCCAAAGAGCCAAGAGGCAACCACCATGTCCTACTGAGGGGGTTGAACGTTCCAGCCAGAGGGAAGAACAGGCCTAAGTTGGCACATCTTGGGCTTTGGAGGGAGGGGCTCAGGACAGGCTGATGTGACAAGAGACTAATGCCTGGGTTGTGACATCAGATATAAAACTAGGCAGCTGGTGGAGGGTCTGGTCACACAGGGTATCTGTAGGTGATGGTAAGATGTTGAATGTTATTGTGAAGGATTTTTAACTGTGGTCACACAACCATATCTTATAAGTGTTTTAGTATATTATTATTGCTGTTGGTAGATAATGGATTGGAGGGTAAGCACAAATGGAAGCAAGGAGACTAATTAGAGGAGGTAAAAATCTTGATATGGTAACAAGGACTCCATCTTGAGAGCACCAGGCAAAATGGATGATGTAGCAGACAGATGTGGAATACATGTTGAAGACAGAACCACCTGGACACACCTTCTATTCAATACTCAACACAGATGCAATGCCAAGCCTAGCAAATGGTGATTATTTGACAAACATCTGAAGGCAGGGAGATGGCAAGGATTGACTGGTCTGGACATCTGTGTAGCATGTATTCCATCTATTCCATCTCTGTTTTCATCATTTGTCAAATATTAAACATAAAGAATATTTTAATAAACAAAATCTCATGAGAAAGCTTTTTAATCACTAGAGAAAAGCAAAACTCTTCTCTACTGCCCTCACCCTGGCTCCCAAGTATGTGCATCATAAATGAGACATGCAAAATTAAGTGCTAATTGTTTAAGTGTTGTATTTAATCTGAGTGACAATAATAATAGGTATGATTTATCAGGAACAGGTTATGCATCAGGTGTTATGCTGAGGACTTCATGTACCTAATCTTGTCTAACCCTAACAACTGGTCCCTGAGACCAAACTATTTTCTCTGTCCTTCAGAGGGCTTCATGCTCAGAAATCTACAGGCTTCCCCAACATTGATACAGTAGTAGTTAGTGATGTCTACATTTGAAATAAGATTTATTTCAAAGCACAGGCTTTTACCCAACATATGGCACTGTTGGTAGATAGTAGCACTGCCAGTTTTTTTTTTTTTTGAATTCCATAAAAGATTGAACAAACATTTGGTTTTGCTTTTGCCACTGAAATCACCCTTTGCTGTGTGGTGAGTAAAAGACTAACTCTCATCTGCCTGGTGTCTAGTAAAGCGTGGGGCAGAATGTTTAGTGATGAAGAAATGAGTATATGCTTTGGGTAAGAGAAGGAGCCTTTATATGCAGCTATAGTGGAGGCAATGTCATTAAATTTACAGAAAGACAAAAGCTCCCTGGGCCTTGGCATGAGGTCCAGGTGAAGTACCCTGAAAGAGCCACTGATGAAGGACAAGTCATTATTTAAAAAGAAATTTCAACCAGTTATTGTGGCTTTTATTTAACCAAAGTAAGTACATATAGAAAGGAAAACTTTATTGGAGGGATTCTCAGATGATACTAGAAGTATCAGAGGTATCTCAAATAATTTTTCTAACTGTCCTAAAAGGCAAGTATTATTATCTCCTACAGATTTTAGATATAAAAACAGAGGCTGAGAACGGCTCAGTTAGTGGTTCAAGGACATAAACTGAGAGATTGTGGGGAGGGACTTGAGTCCAGGCCAGCCTTCATCCCAACACTGTACTCTTCCCATTTGTACACATTTTGTTGTACCCACAGCGCTCAGCCAGAGAGAAGCAATCAATAACCATGCTCTTTGCTGCTTAGGACTTTGCAGACCACTCATTCAAATTTAAGGGGAATATGTTTTCCTTCTCTTATTTTTCTTTTAACCACTGTAATTGCAAGAGGTTTAGAGAGAGTAGACCTTGGTTCTCTTCCTAGAGCCATTTATTATTTTGGGTACTGCTAACCTTGTAATAAGTCTTATAGAACCTACATCACTCTGCTAAAAATGTTTTCTATGATGATAGTGTTCCCTTTTTACTAGAAAATTGCATCTACTTAGGAGATGAATTTTTATTTTGACTAACTCATTTTCACAAATGATGTATAACATTTTTCACTTTTGTTTGCATACTGCCTTTGAGATTGTTCCTTGCATACACTCAAGGGTTTTGATGACATAGCAAAATTTACATCAATTTATTTAATATTGTCACTGTATAAGAGACTTAGTTTCTGAAAGATTCTTTTATAGACTCCTTACAATCATTGAAATGATGAGAAAGTATAAATGATGGCCTGGCTCAGGGATGCACATCAGTAATTCCAACCCTCTGGTAGGCTGAGGCAGGTGAATCACCGGAGCTCAGGACACCAGCCTGAGCAAAAGCAAGACCCTATCTCTAAAAAATAGAGGTGCATCCAGCTTCTTGTGGGACTAAGGCAAAAGAATCATTTGAGGCCAAGAGTTTGAGGTTGCTATGAGCTATGATATGGTAGAGCTTTGTCACTCTACCAAGAGTGACAAAGTGACACTCTTGCCTCAGGGGAAAAAAAAAAAAAGACACAAATGAGTGGGGCTGTGTTCCAATGAATTTTTTTTTAATGTGTAAATGATCTTGAATTTGGTTTATAAGCCCAAGTCCCTTGAAAGAGAGATTACATAGATTGTATGAGAAGGCAGCTGTCAGTACTGAATCCTGCCTCCTTATACAAGTTTATACCACAATTTCAAGGCAATTACCTACAATCATTCTCAGATATGGGTACACTTAAGGTCACTGTTAATGTGATATAATTAATTTCTTTTCCAGAAAGAAGCACCTTCTGTAAAGAAATAGATCCTGTAATAGCAAATTTATTTCTTCTTGTCACATCTCACTCTTAGGTAGATGCACACACTTTGTAAAGGGCTGTCTGACCAGCTCTGCACTCTGCATCCCTGGTAATAGACATGAACAAGGCATGCTTGGCCTTGAATAGGAAGAGTAGGAATCTTATTAGAGTACAGCTACTCTCACATTTAGAAAAGTAACAGAGATCTTACTTGATTATCTTCGTAGGTACAAAAAATCTTTTAAGATAAAACATGAAATACCACTGAGCAAACTGTGGACAGCAGACTATATGGACAAAGAGGGTCAGGGCTGTGCTGAAAGATCCTTTCTGTTGGGCTGGCCCCTAGTGAACTTCACAGCTACCTTCCGGTAAGACCCACAGCTTGGGCCTGTGTTAATGTTGTTTAGCTAGGAAAGAACATAGTCCACTTTACACGGCTTGGCACAGATAGAGAAATGGAATTAATTTTTTTCTCTAAACATTCTTAAAAAAGAAAACATTTTAATATGGTGTATATTAAGACATTAAGTCCCTTTTGTGCTTTCTCTATGATACTTGAATGCTGTGTACTTCCCCCAAAGAGGGTTTTTTGGTGCAGATATGTTCAAATGGATAGTTAGATAGGGCTATTATAGTAGGTTCCTTTGTTCGTGATTAGTGGTTTTTCAACAGGTCTCTTTGAACACCTTGGAGAGGAGTGGGTATTCAGGGGCAGAGGAATGAGAGTTGGAGGAACAAGGCTGTAAACATAGGGGTATCCAACCTGAGGCCCACAGCCACATGCGGGTTTTGTGAGGAGTTTTTTCTTTTTTGTGTGTCAGATATCGGGAAAAGCAGACAGGGACATGTTTTGGGTGTAAGATTTCAATAGTGTTTGTGTGTTTAATGTGTGCCTCCAGACAACCCCTATTCTTTCCTTTGTGTGGCAGAAAAGAAAAAAGGTTGGGCACCCTGCAAAAGCTTCCTCTCCATTCCCTCTACCCATGCCCTGGTGCTGTCTGTGTTTTTAAAGTACTAGAGTAGATCATTCTTCATCAAGTATTATTCAGTAGTTCAATTACTTATGAAAAGTTGCTTTTATACTCCCAAATTAATTCCCTTAAGAAAGAGTATTTAATTATACAAATAAAATTAATCATACCATCAAATGGTAGCTTGTCTTAATTGTTGTATATTGTTGTATAGCCTATCATTGTATTTGGTATTTCTAGAGAGGTTACCATCTAAAACAAAGGTTTGACTGATGGAGTGCAGGTTGGCTTTGCAATGCAGTCTCAGGCTGGCATGAGGAGGCTAAGGGGCTTCCCACCCTGAACCCTGAGTCAGCATTCTTGGCTTCACAGAGATCATGCAACACATACCCACTGCTCTGGTCAACCACACAGAACTCTTTTCTTCTCGTCCTCACTTCACACTGCCAAAATCTCCTGCATCATCATAAAGTTGAGACAACTGCTGAGTGCAGTGTTTCCCAGTTGCTAAGTTACTAAATTTAATACTAAAGTTGTTGACTTATGGGACACATTTCAAAGCATATTGGAAAGAGATACATCTTTGTATCTCTGCATATCTTTTCCTTTGCAGATTTCTCTGAAGGTTATCAGTTTGTATTGCTCTATGTCTTCTCTATGTTGCAGGTAAAAAGGAGCAGTTTACATTGGGAATATATAAAGTCTCTGATGAGAGAGTTTCCAAGAAACATTTTCTTTCAAAGAGAGGGGAAATGTGCAAACTAGCTTTACACATAAAGCTATGTGAATATGTATAAGGAATTTACAATATCTGATTCCCAGTTCTATTGCTATTTGCTATTATTACTTTTCTATGAATTTGCATGAGTAATTAAAAATGGTGTCCATGTCTGTGTTCAGTTTTGGGGCCAAGTGAGTGGTCCACTCTCCTGAGAATCAGGTTCTGAGATAGTGTGGAGGTAGGAAGTGGGGGAGCTATTGCTGGTTGTATAATAAATTAAACATAGAATTAACATTTGATTGTGCAATTTTATTTCAGGGAATAGACCCCCCCAAAAAAGGAAAACATACAACAATCCCCAAATTTGTGTGCAAATTGCAAATGATCACAACAACATTGTTGGAAATAGCCAGAGAATAGAAACAAAGCAAATGTTCATCAACTGGTGAATGGGTAAACAAAGTGTGATGCGAGGGCTGGGTACCAGGGGTAGTGAAGAATGACTGCTTACTGGGTACAGGCTTTGGTTTTGTATTTAGAAAATGCTCTAAACCAAGGCAGTGATGTTGGTGGTACAATGTTGTGAATGCACTAGGTGGCACTAATGGTGAATGTTATGTTATATACAATTTACCATAATATTTTGACAGTCATAATGGTAAATCCATGTATGAATGATGCTTCAAACATTTTTAACTGAAATATTAAATGCTGCATTGAAATAGAACAAATATTAAGCATCTCTGAGCAGCAGGTGAATGAATCTTTTTCAGAGGATCATAGTAATACAGAATAACATTTTTAGAAACACATTTAACATACTGCTATTTTGCTGCCTGTGTAAAAACATCAAATATTGTGGGGGATTTTTCCTTTAAAATAATTCTTGTGCCTTTCGGGTCCGGGTGAGGAGAGGTGCGGCGCGGGTGCGGGCTGCTCATGTTTCTCCCGCCCTGGCCCTCAGCCGTTGCCGGTCCCGGTGGCGGGAGGGGGAGGGGTGCGTGTTTGCTCTCAGCTGGTCCAGCAGGAACTTCGCGATTTTCGGCGTCTGAGGAACAGTGACTCCAGAACCTGAACGCGCGCGGCAACGTTATCCCCAAAGAGAGACCTTGCTGGTTTTGCTTAAACTTTCTCATGCGAATCGCACTTTTCAGTCCTTAGGAGAAAAATTGACCTATGTTATGGAAGAATGGCTACTGCAGCATTAGGGTGTCAGTTGTTGGTCCTGCCCAGAACATTTCCGTTCTGCTCTACGAAGATAGATAATAATTGATTGGTGTCTCCATTTAAATAAGAACATGGAAACCGAACAGCCAGAGGAAACCTTCCCCAACACTGAAACCAATGGTGAATTTGGTAAGCGACCTGCAGAAGATATGGAAGAAGACCAAGTATTTAAAAGGTCTAGAAACACTGACGAGATGGTTGAATTACGCATTCTGCTTCAGAGCAAGAATGCTGGGGTAGTGATTGGAAAAGGAGGCAAGAATATTAAGGCTCTCCGTACTGACTACAATGCCAGTGTTTCAGTCCCAGACAGCAGTGGCCCCGAACGCATATTGAGTATCAGTGCTGATATTGAAACAATTGGAGAAATTCTGAAGAAAATCATCCCTACCTTGGAAGAGGGCCTGCAGTTGCCATCACCCACTGCAACCAGCCAGCTCCCCTTGAATCTGATGCTGTGGAATGCTTAAATTACCAGCACTATAAAGGAAGTGACTTTGACTACGAGTTGAGACTGTTGATTCATCAGAGTCTGGCAGGAGGAATTATTGGAGTCAAAGGTGCTAAAATCAAAGAACTTCGAGAGGTAAAGGCACTGTTTTGTATTCTACCATATTCCTTAGTGGAAAATAATTTTTTATGGTA
>CAUYON010036650.1:0-12699 GCA_963573935.1 Arctocebus calabarensis
TTGGTGCAATCACAGGGCACGATTCATATACATTCAGAAATATTTTGATCGTACTATTACAGATATCCTTCATGGCATTTCCTTGATCACTATATAAAGACATTAATACTCTACCTTTAATAAGTTTCACCAGTACCCTGCTAAGATGCACCATAGGTGTGTTCCCACTAATTGCCTTCCCTCTACCCATCCTCCCCCCACCCCTCCCTTCCCTTTCCCCTTTCCCTATATTCCTGTGCTATAATTGGGTTTTAGCCTTCATATGAAAGCTATAAATTAGATTCATATTAGGGCTGAGTACATTGGACTCATTCAAACTGCCAACAGTCATGTCCTGCCCTGGGCAATTTTCTCTTCCTTCTCTTTTCATTCATTCCTTGGTTAATCTTCCCAACTGCCAAGATGTTTAAAGCCCTTCGTAATATCAAAGGACACCTTGGGAAGATTAACCAAGGAATGAATGAAAAGAGAAGGAAGAGAAAATTGCCCAGGGCAGGGCATGACTGCTGGCAGTTTGAATGAGTCTCTGTAGGGTCCCCTAAGACCAGTCTAGTGCCGAAGGGAGCGCCAGAAAGGCATCCCCGCCTCCTCCTAAATGGAGGGTGCCTGGTCTGAGGATTCTTTAATCCACACATGTGTACTCTGGGCCTGCAGAATCCAATGTCTTTGATCCGATAGCTCAGGTTTCTGGTATCTTAGCAATACCATGCATTTCACAGTGTGAATGTGAGGGTATCCTTGTCACCCAGCAACAGTGTGCATGCCTGTAAGCCTGTTCCTCGCACCTGCTCTGTGCTATTTTGGTCAAGGTAAGCACAATGCTCTTTCCAGTCTTTCATCAGTCCCCCTGGGTCTTTGGTGGGTGTGCGCTTTCCTGCTCAGGGCAATGCTGATTTCATTTCTCATCCTCCGCCACGCCTGAATACACAGTTTACCTAAAGGTTAAGAATTATGAGTCTAATTAAGAGGATGGAGCAATTCTACTACATTAACATTAATAGTGCATAGAAAGCACTCCCCATGGCTCCATTTTTTAAGCAGTAGCCATTTCCATGTCTGTTCTCTCTCTTCCTCTCTTATTTTTTCTTCCTGCACCACTTAATGAAAATCTATGGTAGCAATGGCACCTACGTTGATGAAGGAGAAAAACTGATCACTGTTCCTTCTCTTCTCTCTTCTCATTTCCCCAGGCAGGGAGGCTAAGAGCAGCGTTCTTGAGACAGGTTTGCTTTACTGATAAAGGCTGTCCTTGGGAGAAGAGGCCCAAAGGATGAGCAATGGTCAAGAAATCTCTGCTGCAGACAAGTATGATGGACTAGTTCATCAAAAGATAGAATGTGAACTTTTCTTTCATCCTGGAATTGAAAGGTCATTACAGTAGAGAGTGAATTTTATAAAGGTTAAATGCAAGTGACTGATGGTGATGGATCAGGGAATCCCCTGGCCTTTTAACACTGTCTGTTATCAGGCTCCCTCATCCTACTTCAATTCATACACAACTGTTAGGGCCTCCGATGCATCAGTTAAAGCACATTTTGGTCACGCAGGTAGCCAGAAAAATCGTCTGGCGGCAGAGGCTCCTGTAGAGAGCAGGCCTGGAAGTTCCCGTGGGTTCAGGATTTCCCTTTGGACTTTTCCTGGGCGGCTCCACTTCGGAAGGAGCTGAATGATCTTAAGCAACTGACCAAAAGGTTTGGGAGCAGCTGTTCAGCATGTCAACTCATTCCAGAGGCTTTGAGGAGCAAGGAGCCAATTGAGCATTGTTGAATTATTTCTAGAAAGAAAGAAATTACCCAGGAAACTGCACAATGTGGAGTGTAGCTTCATAAATGCTTTATTTGCCAAGACTTGACAGGCCCCAACTCACCGTCACTCTTAGCTCTCTTCATAGGCCCTCCTGGACACTCTCTGCTCCGGTGCCCGAGGTGGGAATCACAGGGTGGACTTATGTAGTACATGGGTGAAGCTTTTAAAATTGGCATTTGTCTTTTTATTTTCGTGTGTGAGAAAACACATATACAATCAGTATGTCAAATCTCTTTTTTAAAAACAAAGAATTTTTTTTAATTGTCGTGGATTCATTGAGGGTACAGGAAACCAGGTGACTCTGATTGCATTGGTTAGGTAAAGCCACTCTTACAATGTTGTCTTTCCCCCAAGAGACGTGTCACACACTGAGGCCCCACCCTCCTCCCTCCTTCCCTCTCTCTGCCCTTCCTTTCCCCCACCCCCTCCCTCCTTCTCATTCTCTCTGCTCCCCCTTTCCCACCCCCATTAATTGTCCTCTTACACCTGCTCCACTTCCAGAGATGCTTCCTGCCTCCAGCACTCTGGTAACATTTCTGCTGTCTTTCCTACCTCTGCCTCCTCTGGGAAGCACACCATGATTCACACTTGACAAATCAATGTCTGCTTCTCAGTTTTTACCTGGCTCCTATTTTCCTTTTATAATTCACCCACTTTTATTTTATTTTATTTATTTATTTTATTGTTGAATCATAGCCGAGTACATTCACCCACTTTTATTGTAATCAGTTGTATACCTAAAGATGTTATGCAAATGATGTTCATTTTTATATCCTTACTGCCCAAACCTGCATTTACTAAATGATTACTATACTATACTATACTATACTATACATACTAAATGATTACTTTTAACACACAGTTTCTTCAGGTTTTTTGTTGTCAAAATCACAAGTATGGGGTCAGTTGCTCCTTACATAAAGATCCAATTATTGAGCTGCAGATTGCCAAGGAAGAGAGGGATTTTTAATAAGACAGATGTCTTGTCAGAGAACAGGAGAAGCTGCCTCAAATCCATGTCTATGATGAACATACAGCTTGGGTTTTTAAAGGAGGGGCAGGTTGTGATATTATTAATAAGGGGTGTTGGGGGCAGATTGTGCAGGATGGTGAGTCCTCAGAAAGTCTGACCAGGGGCCTTCAGAGTCTCAGCTCCTCTGTCTTGCAGAAAATCCACCATTTCTGGGAAGCAACTTGAAAGATCAGGTAGTCAGTTAAAGGAGAGGATTTCAATGAAAAAATATTTTGGTCATTGAAATTTGTTCAGTGGGGGATGGCTGGTTACATTATCAAAATCACCTGTGAGATCCACAGTTACTAAATTTCACGGCAAGCCTAAGAGGTCATCTCTTGATTTAGCAACATTTACACAATTGATCACTCCCTCCTTTTTGAAACACATGCTTTACTTGACTTGCGGGATGCAAGGCTCTCCTGATTCTGCTTTCACTGTGGTCTTTGCTGTTTTTTTCTATTCTCCCTCTACCTAAATTAAGGAGGAGGTCCCAGGGCTCCATCCATGGCCCTCTCCTTTACCTATGCCTACGCCTTTGAGATTGCCATTCAGTCCCAAGCTAGAGACTTCCAAATTTAGCTCTCCAGTCAAGATTTCTGATCACAAGAATCATATATCCACCTGGCTACTGGTCTTATGATGTCTAAAAATAATCTCCTGCTCTCCTTCCTCCAAATCTGCTCTTCCAGCTTCCTTTCTCAAGTTTGTAAATAGCAACTCATTCTTCCGGATGCTCAGACCCAAACTCCTAGAAGTTAGCGTTTCCACACATCCTCTCTTAACATTCCTAATCCTACGGGCTGTCCTCAGAATAGACCTCCCCACTGCCTTGGTCGTTCCCAGGTCCCAGATGTATCAGCTCATGTGGATTATTATGCTTGCCTCTGAAATAGATTGTTTTTTTGTTTCTTTTCAGTTTGTTTTGAATGTAAAAGAACAAGTTCATTAATATGTGTGTGTTTGTCCTATTCACAGTGATCCAGTGGCTCAAAGTAGACCAGTTGCTTCTCAGGCCTTCCATACCCTGTGCCTACTTGAACTTTCTGTATCCCTGGTTAGCTTTGTTTTTATTTAGTCCCATTTTGTTTATCCTCATTTGTATTATAGTTATCTCGGTGAATGTAAAGTGGTAGGTACCTCATCGTGGTTTTTGAATTGCATTCTGTAGTAATTAATGATGTCGAGCACCTTTTCATGTAGTTGTTAGCCATCTATAAATCTTCTTTAGAGAAATGTCTACTTAAGTCCCTGGCCCTTTTTTAAATTGAGTTGTTTGTGTTTTTGACATTGTGTTGTAAGAGTTCTTTATGTGGGTGGATGGACGGTGATTGGTGGGATTACACTTACGGTGCATCTTAGAAGGGTACAAGTGAAAATTACTAAATGTAGAATATAAATGTCTTAATATAGTGATTAAAAGGCCATAAAGGCTATGTTAAATAGTTCAATGAAAATATTTCAGATTGTATATGAAGTTAGCACATTGTGCCCCATGATTGCATCAATGTACACAATTACGATTTAATAAAAAAAAATTTTAAAAAGGGTTCTTTATGCATACTGGATACTAGACTCTTATCATATATTTTGATTGTAACATTTTCTTCTATTCTTTCTATCTTGTCACTTTATTCATATTGTCTTTGATGTAAAGTTTTTAATTTGATGAAGTTCAATTTATCTATTTTTCTTTAGTTCTTTTTACCTTTAATATCAAATGTAAAAGCTGTTTTTAGGCGTTTCCCCCATGCCTACAAATCTCTTCTCTCATTTACAACATGCTTTATTCCTTCACCTCTTTCTAAAGTTTGTATAAATAGAACCCAGCCTGGGCAACCCAACCCTTTTTAGCAGGACCTTCACTGTTCACCCAATTTAAAATTGCAACCATTTCTAGTTCAGGATCCTTGGCCCCTTTTCCTGCTTTATTTTTCCTCAGCACTTCTTTTCACATGATGTAATTTACTTACTTATGTGTGCATGTTTCTAGACTGAAGCAAGGTTTCATTAGGCAAGGTTTTGTGTCCTTTAATGTACTATTGTATTTCCCATGCTTAGACAGCCTGTTACAAAAGAGATACTCAGTAAAACTTACTGGCAGGGGAGTTCAGCCTGTCACCAGAGTTTGACTATTTCTGTATATGAGCGATTTTGCATGCTTTTGTCTTCAACTGTTATTTCATCATCGGGGTAATTATCAGCATAATCATCACTATCATGCAATATTTAGAAAGGTCCCACCTCCTTGCGATGCTCAGCTAAGTATAGGCACAGAAGCACATATCCAAGATATTCTAGGACAATCTAGGACAATCCTGATTTAAAATAAGTTTATTAGACAATGTAACGCAATTCTTGTTTCAAGACAAAACATTGGCATAACAAGCAGTAAGTCTGCGTTATTGCTCAGGAGCCAAGTGACGTTGTCAATGCCATGGTTTTTCTGAACCATAGTTTTCTAATCTGTAAAATGAGGTTGTTGTGAGGATTAAAGAAAATCATTTCTGAGAGACCACTTATAATGTAAATGATGTCCTCAATTTTATTTGCTTGTAAGTGTAGCTCAGAATACTTTAATTGGTCGCTGCTGTTAGCCGTACTGAATTTAGTAACAATAATGGTGGTGTCTCAGTTTAAGAGTTGAAGTGCTTGATCTTAATACACTGCATCATCTTAAGAAAATTAACAGATCTAAAAAAAATTAGCATGTGCTCAGAATGTGCTTTCTTAATGGATTTAATTTGGTGATTGCAGTTGTGGTGATAGCACCAACGATGATAATTAAGATGTACAATACAGAATTAAGAATCTATGATTCCTAAACTGAGCGTGGTGACTCAGGCTTGTAATCCCAGTGCTTTGAGAGACTGAGGTGGGAGAATTTCCAGAGTCAAGAAGTTTGAGATCAGCCTGGGCAATACGGTGAGACCTCATCTCTATGAAAAAAATTAAAAAATTAACTGAATGTGATATCATGCACCTGTAATCCCAGCTACCAGGGAGCTTGAAGGAGAAGGATGAACTGAGTCCTGGATTTTGAGGCTATAATAAGCGATGATGATACCTCTGTACTCAAGCCTGGGATCCTGTCTCTAAAAAAAAAAAAAGAGAATCCATAATTTCTGATACGGAGGTAGAAATGCACTGTCATAGCAAATGTCATAAATAATTTCAAAGTATTGGCTCTCATCTTGATTTCCTAAATTCCTTTAGCTAATTCATATTTCTTGGAGGCCTCAGATATTAGGGTACATGTGAATATTCCCAATAGGCTCTGTTTATTGGGACCCACTTTTGCATTTTTTTTTTTTTTTTTGCATTTTTGGCTGGGGCCAGGCTTGAACCCGCCACCTCAAGTGTGTGAAGCCGGCCCCCTACTCCTTGAGCTAAAGGTGTCACCCAAGGGGCCCACTTTTATAAACAATAAAAGGTCTATCAGGATAACAAAAGCAGCATCCACTTATTAAATACTTACCTACCCTGCACTAGGAAACCGGGCTAATTTCTACAGGCATTATTTAATTTAATCATCATGTGTTATTTTTCTGATTTCACAGAGAAGCACTAAGGCACAGAGAATGAGTAATATGTGCAGAATTACACATCAATAAAAACAAAAAAAGAGTGGATTTGAACACATTTTTTCCCTGACTCCAAAGCCCTAAAAGATTTTCATAATGATGAGGTGATGATTTTTTTTTACAAATATATTAAGATATATTTAACATGACAAAATTTATCCAGTTAAAAATGTATAATTTAGTGTTCTTATTATAATCACAGAGTTGCAAAAATCACCAAAATCTAATTTTTGAATACTTTCAGCATCCTAAAATAATATCCATTATTTATTTTCTGCCTTTCTTCACTCCTGCTTCCATCCTGCCCCATCCACCATAAAGCCCAACCTCAAGAGTAATGTGCACTCTTTCAATCCTAGTTTTACCAATTTTAGCTTTCTCTCTCTCCTTTTCTTCTTCCTCAGTGGAGAAGGTTTGTCTAATTTGTTGATCTTTTCAGACACAATCAAGTTCTGATCTTATTGATTTTTCTGTGTCATTTTGCTATTGCTTATTTCATCTGTTCTAATCTTTGTAATTTTTTTCCTTCTACTTGATTTCAGTTCAATTTCTTCTACTTTTTCTAGTTTCTTAAAGGTAAAGGTAAAGTTGGTTGAGATTTTTATTTTTTCTTTCTTTTCTTTCTTTCCCTTGTTTATTCTTTCTTTCTTTCTTTTTTTTTTTTTTTCAGTTTTTGGCCGATATTGTGTTTGATCCCCTCTGGCATATGGGGCCAGCATCCTACTCCTTTGAGCCACATGTGCCGCCCTCCTTTTTTTTTTTTTCTTTTTTAATAGAGGCATTTACAGTTATAGATCTATACATTTCCCCCTACACAGGCTTTCCTGTATCCCAAAATTTTTGATGTGCTTTTGTTTTCATAAGTTTTTTTTTTTTTTTTTTTTGAGACAGAGCCACAAGCTGTCACCCTGGATAGAGTGCTACGGCATCACAGCTCACAGCACTCTCCAATTCCTGGGCTCAAGCAAGTCTCCTGCCTCCGCCTCCCAAGTAGCTGGGACTACAGGCGCCTGCCACAATGCCCGGCCTTGTTTTGGTTGTAGCCGTCATTGTTGTTTGGCGGGCCCAGGCTGGATTCAAACCTGCCAGCTCTGGTGTATGTTGCTGGCACCTTAGCCTGTTGAGCCACAGGCAGTGAGCCAAAGTTTTGTTCTTTTTAATTGTGATTTTTTTTGACCAATTCATTTAATTTAGGTATATGTTGTTTAATTTCCATTTATTTATGACTCTCAACAAGCTAAGATTGTTAATTTGCATTCAAGGTCTGTGGAGAATGCACTTTTTATGGTCTCAATAATTTTAAATTTATTGGGTCTTATTTTATATCTCAGCATACACATATGGAAATTCTCTATCTTGGACTTAGAAGATAATGTATTCTGCTGTTGTTATTTGGAGGTTCTATTCATGTCTATTAGATCTAATTGATATATAGTGTTGTTTGAGTCTTCCCTTTTTTTGTTGCTCCTCTGTCTAGTTTTATTCATTATTAATACAATAATGAATAAAAGCAATATTAGATTCTTTCATTATGAATGAATAATAATAATAATTTTATTCATTATTAATACAATAATGAATCTAAGCAATATTAGATTTTTCCAACCATTACTGTAGTCTATCTGTTCAATATTTCTTTGTTTCTGCCTCATTATTCTGAGGCTTTGTTATTTATAAAGATATAAAGATGTTATATCTTCTTGATGCTTTTTCCCTCTGATTATAAAATATCCTTTTTTTTTGTCTTTAGTAACAATTAGTTTTTACAATGTATTTTCTCCCATATCAGTGTCCCCAGTTTGCCTCTCTTTCAGTCATGTTTGCATAGTATATCTTTTACCAACTATTTATTTCCAATGTGTTTGTGCCTTTTCATATGATATATATCTTATATAGACAACCACACGTGTGTTTGGATCATTTTTTGTATCTCTTTTTTACATCTATTGCTACTTACTGATTATTTAATCCATTTACATTTAATATAATTATAGATATAATAGAATTTCCACCTGCCATTTTCCTATTTGTTTGAGTCTTTTTTTAAAATTTGTTAGCCTAGGAATTACAATTGGCATTTTAATTTAAAACAATCTAGTTCAAATTAATACTAACTTAGCTGATATACAATTTTTTTTCTACAACACAGATTTATTTCATCTCTTCTTTATATTTTCATTGTAATACAAATTGTATCTTTAAACCTTATAATCTCATTAATTAAGTTTTATATTTATTGCTTTATAGAATTGGTTGTCTTATTAGAATTAGTTGTCTTATTAGAATTGGTTTTTTGAGATATTTTTGCCACACTTTTTAATCATTTAGGCATATTTGCCTTTGAATCTTTGAACATGTTTCTAACAGCTGATATAAAGTTTTTGACTAATTAGTCACCATCTAGACTTTTTCTGGGACAGTTTTTATGGACTTTACTTCTGTGTATTTACTATATTATAATTTTTCTGAAAAATTGGACATTTTAGATTATAGGTATAATATGCAACTCTGAAATCCAGATACCCCTTCCCCTGAAGGTTTTTTTAATTCTTGATTGTTTTTGTTGTTTCTATTGTTGCTGATGCTATTTGTTTGTTTACTGGACAATTACAAAAAGTAAGTATGGTTTTTATAGTGAAATGATGGAAAAAGTATTAACTTATAGTTTTTATTTGGTAAGGACTAAAATCAGTCTGGGTCTCTTATCTCTGGCCCTTTTCTCTGCCCAGCAAGCTAACTAGCAGGCCTCCTGTGGATTTTCCTTTACACAAACCATTGATAAGAGCAGAAAGGAAATGTAAATTCTTTCTCCTTAGATTTATCAGCTTTCTGACTTTCAGAATTTGTGCCCATAGCTTCAAGGATTTCTGAGGCTTCCCTGAAACCATAGGGTGTGAGCTGAGTGTTGAGGCTCAAACTTGCCCTAAAAGATATCTCAGGGCGGAGTCAGCAACTGAGTCTGAGGCACCTGTGATATCTGTGTTCAGCAGCAAAGACAGAGGAAAAGTGCGTGAACAAGTTTTCACAACACTCTGCAATTATATTTTTTTCTCTTTACCTCCCTTAAATTTTGGCCCTGGGTTGAACTCATAACTAGCAGTCTTCCTTTCTTTCTTAGGGATTGCCACACTCCCTCTCTTTTCTCTCTTTCCCCACTGTCTTTCCCTCTCTCACTCCCTCTCTCCTTCTAAGAAGATAAAATAATCTTTATACTCTTATATCCTACATAATCTTGAATTAGAGCAATGTTTTATAACCTTTTTTATCTCATGCCACACGTGAACCTACAGTTGAACTTTGGCAGCACACTTAAATTATGTTATTCAAAAAAAAGAAGAATGAAAAATATGTACTTACTGTGTTTCAACTTCCTTCGAAAAGAATTTAATTAATGAGTTTTGAAAATTTTGTCGGCACACGTAGGATCCTCTTGTGGCACACCACTGTGTGGAGGCACATGGGTCAAAGATCAGTGTTCTAGAGAAATCCTTTTCTCTTCCCACATGGAGCATCCACTGAGGGTTCCACCCTAATAGTCTGCATTCCTTTCTGCTTGACCACTCAGATTTCTCTTCACTTAGTGTTGTTTGTAGCTGATGAGGAGACGGTTTTTCTTAAATTCCTGAACCAGCCTGTGGTCATCCAGGTTTAGCTGAGGCACTCTAGAGCATTACCCTGATGCATGAAATTTATAACTCTCCCTTATCCTTCACATTCTGTTTCCAAATATCCTTAAGGTCAGCCAGATGTGAGAAGTTAAGATCTTTTCAGGTTTTTTTTTTTTTTTCTGAACATGTTCATAACCCTGTACACATGCATAGCCTTCAGATTCCCCTTAAAAAGCTGGAGCTTTTTAAGACCCCCTATAGACATCTCACTCACTAATTTTTTCCTTAATAGTTTGGGTCAGTCTCTTTTTAACCTTAATTGGCCTCACTGCCCTAGGCAGCTACAACACCACCATATTAACCAAATGCTCTATGGATAGAGCTGTTGACACAGTGAGCTTTGAGGCAGGTCATATAGAGACAGGACCCGAAAATAGAGCTTTTCAGAGAGATTTGAGAAATGTCACACAGTAAAAATTCTCTGGAGTGGGGCTTTTGAAGGGGCTACCAAACTCATTCTGCTTCCTTGAGTAGGCTGGTGTACTGTGAGGTCACCGTGAAGCTGAAGAAAAGAGGATGGGAGTGTGATCGTTCACACGGTGATGGAGCTTACTCTTCTGTGATTCAGCTATTTTTCTGACATAAATACTCCCCAGATGGTTACAAGTGTAAGGATGGTCAGTCTTTATAGTGAAATACTAGAAAAATTATTAAACTCATAGTGTTTCAGTAAGAACTAAAATCTCCACCAGCTTTCTTTACTGCCAAGAAGATTCACTGGCAATGGCCTCCTCTTCTCTTTTTACAAACCACTGCAAGGATCAGACAGAAGAGAAAGGTGAATTCTTTCTTTTTACATTTCATCAGCACTATGACCTTCATAATTTGTTTCTATAGCCTCTAGAGTTCCTCATTATCCTGAGGAGCAATGGGGTATGAACATCAGGCCTCAGGATCGGAGACACCTGTAAAAAGTCTGTCTTCAACCTTGCTGGAGGAGAAAACAATATGATATTCACTTTGTGAATTTGGCTGCAATTACCTTTCTCTTTCCCCACTCTCTTCCCCTCTCTCACTTCTTCTGTTCCTCCAAAACATAAAAAAACTCATACTTTTGTAGCTTGGGCCAGATAAATTCATTTCTCTTCCCACATGGAGAACCTAGTAAGCTTTCCACCCTAACAACAAAACTTTGACTGTTTTCCAGAAATTTGATAAAAGTAAATTTGGGGCAACTTGGGAAAATGTTCTTATTTCTTTTGCTGGAGGTGCATAATTTTTGAGTCCCTTCTGTAAGTGCTTTGAGAATGGACGGGGTCTGAACCTGGCTTGGTACTTGATTCTCTGCCTTATTAAATGCTGTATCCTATCATGGCTGCTGACTGACCCAACAAGGATTCCTGGCGAGAGAGTAGAAAAGTGGAAATTATAGCAAACTGGACCCTTTGTTAAGTAAAGGAGAGGCTAGGAAGGTCACCTTCTCTGACTGCTCTTGGTCTAGGTATTGGCTGTCTGGTCTCCTTGCTCACATTTATCTCCACTGCACTCCTGATTGCCTACTACCTTGACACTTGCTTCACCAAAAAATAAACTCCTTCAAGAACAAGAGAAGTGATTGCCTTGTTGCATCCCCGTGGCTTAGCACAACGCTTGGTGCACTGCGGACACTCAGTAAATGTTCGTGAAATGAGGTGAACTACAAACACCTTTAGTTTCAGAATCCCAAACATGGGACAGGCAGGATGTGGCAAAATCTCTGCTGCAAACCTGATTCAGGAAGGAAAACAGAAGAGGAACCATCAGCTCCACCCGCATCCTCATTTTTAGAGGGATGAAGGACCAGAGGTAACATCACAAGGACTGACAGGCCTGGAGGAAGCGGAGAGGGTGCTCACCTGCTGGTTGGGGAGGCACATCTGTGGCGAGCATGATGAATAAACCTGGAGAATGCCAGATGTCCTCCAGGAGCTGAGCTGAGCTAAGAGCTAGCCCTGCCTGTTGGTGCACACAGATGGAAATCTTCCTCTTTCTTAATGAGAAGAGTTTGTTTTATGCCACCTCTGTTTTTGTTGCTATTGAAAATAATCACCAGCACCATTATCCTTTCATGGCTTCTGATTCTGAACCACTCCAACCTTTATGAAACAATCACATAGGGTGGTCCTCACACCAGCCCTTATGAGTTCAGAGCAGGATTCATGTCTTTGCTAAGTCCTCTGGGAACCTGGCTGGCTGTGTTGTTAAGAGGTTCAGTATCCACACAGCTCTGTAGAGGAATCTCCTGTGTTCCTCTGATTTTTACCCTACAGATACAGTACTTTTTGTAGCCTCTAATTTTAAAGATTTCTGGGACTAGAAATTGTATTCTGACCCTCAAATGGGCATCCAGAAAAAGAAAAGTATTATTTCTAGTCAAAGTTCCTCAAATTTTGTCAAATTTTTCTTTGTGGGTGAGGTTTTTATTTTTTCACCCTCTCTTTCTAGAGTTGCATCTGTGTTGGTCTAATTTAGTGGTCAGCTAATGGATATTTAGACAATTTCTTTAAATATCTTTTTTTTTTTAATTGAATCATAGCTGTGTACATTAGTTCAACCATGGGGTACAGTGTGGGGGCTTCACATGCAATCTGAGATATTTTATCAACCTGATTGACATACCATTCATGATATTTTCTCGTTTACTATATGA
>CAUYON010036651.1:0-20867 GCA_963573935.1 Arctocebus calabarensis
GTCCCAGCTACTTGGGAGGCAGAGGCAGGAGACTCGCTTGAGCCCAGGAATTGGAGGTTGCTGTGAGCTGTGATGCCACAGCACTCTACCCAGGGTGACAGCTTGAGGCTCTGTCTCAAAAAAAAAAAAAAAAAAAAAAAAAAAAGAAGAATAGGAAGCTACTGAAAGGTTTCAAACAGGAGGATGTTTTGATCTGTATTTTAGAAATACATTAAATATTTAAAAATAAATTTTAAAAGGGCATTAGGGTAGAATAAATAACATGCTACATTTATTGTCATATGTTTACTGAGTATTTACTAGATGACAGCCTCTGATCTAAGATTTTAAGCACAAAAATTTAATTGTCATGAGTAGGCAATAGACTATTGTAGTAGTCTCACCAAAAGATGATGGTACCTAGCACTAGAATGGTGGTAAGGGCCTTGGTGCCCATAGCACAGTGGTGAGGGCATCAGCCACAGACGGTGAGGGTGGTGGGTTTGAACCTGGCCCAAGACAGCTAAACAACAATGGCAAGTGCAACAAAAAATAGCCAGGAGTTGTGGCAGGCGCCTATAGTTCCAGCTACTTGGGAGGCTGAGGCAACAAAATCACTTAAGCCCAAGATATTGAGGTTGTTATGAGCTGTGATGCCATGGCACTCTACTAAGGTGACTTAGTCAGACTCGGTCTCAAAAAAAAAAAAAAAAAAAAAAAGAATGGTGGCAATGGAGACGAATGAGGATTTCAAAAATGTTTAGAATAGCCAGTGAGTGGCTGAATGTGGAGCTTGAGAGAAAAGAAGTGATATGGATAACTCCTTAGTTCCCTGCTTATGCCTTGGGATAGATGGGAGTTATATCCTATAAACAAAATTCCAAAGAGGATCAGGTTTAGAGAATTGGAGCGGTTGAGTGAGAAGAATACACTTACACTTGATTTTGGAAACACTGAGTTTGAAGAGCTTCTGGGGCATGCAAGTACAGGTGTGGGATAAACCCATGGAAAAATGGAGTAGGACTAGGGAAAAAATTTAAAAGTTCAGCCAGAGAAGTTTTAGGTACTTTGGTTAGAAAAGAATAAAAGATATTACTTAAGAAAGCTGCTAGAGCATCTTGGGAGGAGGAGAGACTTCAATTTAATACAAGAAAGTTGTAGAAATTGGAGGAGTTAAGAGTTTGCTGGTGATAGGCAAGCAGGTGACCTCAATAAAAATGAGTTCACCAAATGGCCCATTCCCTGAAAACCAACCCATCAAACACTGATATAAAAAGAATAATCTTATAAGCGTTAAGAGGAATGTTTTTATTTGATGACCAAATATAAAACAGTTCATATTCACTGTGTAAAAGTTGAATTTCTACACAGAAATTATTTATTTGTACTGATTTTAATTTTTGTAAATGTCATTTTGTGTTGTACCAACCTTCTGGCATTCATCTGTTATCAAAGTATTTTTAATCAATTTTATTCTTCATTCACATCTTTTTCATTTGGTTCATTGTGCTCTTTGTTTTCATTGTCTTTTGTGCTTCTACAAAAAATCATTTTGCACATTGCTATCAACCAAATAAAGATACCTTAATTGTTCCTGGGTAGAAATCACATTTTTAGTTCCATGTGAGTTTTAACTAATTGTGAGTCTTCTGAATGAATTTACAATTCTAAATTTAATTTAATTCAAACATTTTCTTTAACTTTTAATTTAATTTAAAATTCTGATGTATGTTAGTGGCTGTGAATTTAAATTTAAAGTTTAATCTTAATTAAAGTTTAATTTAATCCTAAACTTTAAATGCTAGAAAGATAAAATTAAAGCTTATATGCCATTTGAAGAAATGGCAGAAAAATAAGAAAAATGCTTGAAGTTTAACAAAATAGAAAATAACATTCAAAGATAACTGAAATTATTTCTCATATAGAAAAGCAGTCTCATTACACATAAAACACACATACACACACATACACAAAAGCTGGAACACAGCTTTTCCTTTGAGAATTATTTTAAATGAATACTGATTCTGTTTTGCTACCCTTTAGCATTTATGGATTTTTTTAGCAGATTCTTGGGTGATATATGAACCTTAAAATGTTAATGTCTAGAATATCATATTTCATCATTAGGGACCAAACTTACACATCCTAGTAAGTTTAACTATTAAAACTATTTGCATGAATTTGTAAATTCAGTGAATCTGGTGAGTCTGATCATTTGGCAAATCTTCTTTCAGTGAACTGGTCTTTTAGCAAAGGTATTTTCAAATTAGAAAGTAAACAATTTACTATAATAAAAACAATTTTTGTTTTTTCAAAACTTTCTCATAGTCTAGAAGGAGAGATGAATACCTCAAATAGTTGTAAATTTTCTGAAACTCCAGGCATAGTGGCTCCTGCAATTCTAACACTTTGGAAGGCGGAAGGAGGAGGATGATGGAAGACCAGGAGACCAGCCTGAGCACAATAATAAGATCCTATCTCTACAAAAATAGAATAATTGGGCCTGATGGCACTCACCTGTAGTCCCAGCCACTTGGGGAGGCTGAGGCAGGAAGATCACTTGAGCCCAGGCCCTTGAGGATGCTGTGAACTATAATGACACCACTGCACTCCAACCTATACAATAGAGTGAGACTCTGTCTCAAAAAAAAAAAAGGAAAAAAAAATGTTCTGATAACTTAGAAAGGAGGCTGGTGCAAAGCTCTGTGGTTGCATGGGAGGAAGAGTGACTGAGCAGCCAACTTGACCTCAGGAGAAATTCCCAAGGTTCACAATGGTAATAGAGAAGTAGCGGATTATTGAAAGAGTTTTTCCAACTAGAATCGAGAGCAAAAGACTCATCATTTTTCAAAGTATTAAAGGCCATACTGTTTTCTTGAGAATGGCAAATAATGTTACGTCAGCATCTTACATCAGCAGCTGATGTTCAGAAGGCAAATTATAAAAAATGATGAATAATTTTAAAAGCTCATCAACTTGAATTATTTTAGGAAATCAAGTTACTTGTTAATTAATAAGACTCAGAACTCAATCGGATGTTGGGGATCAAAGAAGCAGATCCCAAGATGACATGCAATTTTCAAGTTGAACAAGGGGG
The DNA here is from genome assembly GCA_963573935.1 of Arctocebus calabarensis. Classification (NCBI taxonomy): domain Eukaryota; kingdom Metazoa; phylum Chordata; class Mammalia; order Primates; family Lorisidae; genus Arctocebus; species Arctocebus calabarensis. The sequence goes on from CAUYON010036651.1 coordinate 3,077, forward strand.
CAAATTACTGAATAGAAAAGTTCAGAGAGGGGAATACGAGAAGGAAAGCTGATTGGAGAGATAGAGAAAGAGAGATTATGAGTTCACTTTTAGAAATATTGAGTTTGAGGCAATGGTTCAGGATCTAAATTCAGAACGTCAAATAGAAATCGATGAAATGGGTGTGGAATTCAAGAAAGATGTGTAGTTTGGAGAAAAGACAGAATGAGGGGATATATATTGCAATTGAAACCACAGGAGTAATTGACATCAACAGAATATTTAGACTTAAAAAAATAAAAATATTTGAGATAGAACCTTGAGGAACACCAGCATTGAAGGAACAGTCAGAAGAAAACGAGTCCCTGAAGTTAGACTGAGAAAAAGTGGCTAGAAAAGTAGCATGGTGAGGAAAGTATACTAAGAAAGGGGAGCAAGTCTCAGGGGAGATAGAGGGTGGTCAATAGAACTAAATATTTGGGGAAGATCGAATGATAATCAGACAGGAATTCTTCATTGGCTGTGTCACTCATTAGGGTCAGGTTGCAGGAAGAGTGAAGATGAGGATGTAGAAGCAGCAAATGAATATAATGAAGAAGGGAGCAGCAGCTTCAGAGAATGGTTTTCTCAAAGTTGTGGGATTTGAGTGCTTAAATGCAGAAAGTGAAAGTGGAATGAGAGTTTAAAGATAACTTTGCTTTGAGAGCGAGGTGTTTAATGTTTGTGATCCCAATGCTTTAATCTGCAGTATATAAAACAGTATCTACATCATAACATCTGAGGATATAAGGCTGGTGGAGCTTGGCATATTGCCCGGCACCTGCTGACCACTTACTAATCCTGGCTAGTAGGAAATAGCAGAGGTAGCGGGACTGGAACAGCAGGAAAGGAGGGAAATGGGGATGTGGATCCACGTCTATGTGGAGATTTGGCAACTGGACATCTGCAAAGTTTCAATCTCATAACCATTATTTCTCAAGCAAGAAGGCAGGGTAGTGGGCTCAGAGGTTTCAGAAGAAAGAAAAAGGATTGTATTTCTCATATCTACAGAAATGAAGGGAAGAAATTAAAATGTATCATTGTCTTCTCTGAGACATGCATTAAAATAAATACTCTGTCCATATTATCTCATTTAGTCTCAAAATAAGGTAGATATTATTCCCACATCACAAATGAGCAAACTCAGACTTTTGTATTATAATAGGCCCTTCTAATATCAAAAAATGACTCAATGTAGAATATGTTTGTTTCTTTCTCTTAAAAACAGTCTGAGAGGGTGATGGGGCTATTTCCCCGTCGTCATTTAAGGACTCAAGTTGCTAAAAATCACTGCCACTCTTCACCATATGGCTTCCAAGCTTGGCATAGTCATCTCCAGACAAGTGGAAACTAAGAAGGAAGGGTTTTCTTTTAAATCTTTTTTGTTGTTTTTGCCTTTCTTTGTGGGCCAGGAAGATGGTATAGGCTAGCTTGGAAGGGACACCCCTAACTTCTGTTTATATTCTATCGACTAGAAATTATTCACATGCCATACAGAAATCTCTTCCAGCTTGTTTATTTGTTTGAGAAGGTTTGAGAACAGGGAAGAAGATCATGAGTTTATTTTAGAAACATTGCACCGAAGTTTATAAATTCAAATCAAATTTTACATGTAAAAGTAGAGGATAAGAAAAAAAATTTAAAGGAGTTTCAAGGAGGACTTCAGCTGTAAAGTAAATAAGACCATCAAGCTTTCAAATGAGTAAGGTTTCAAAAAAAATTATAGTGGCCATAAGATTGTGATCTTTCCTTCCACACATAGTACATTTATTGAGAGAATCTCTACCTACTATAAAAAAAGTGGGTAGGGATAAGAAGAAAAATCAGTCTCAAATTAGCAACTCACTGAACTTCCATTCCAGAAACTATAGTAAAGAACTAAGAAGTAAAAATAGATTTAGTAAAAGCATTTGCTATGAAATTAAAGACTTTTTAGCAAATGAGATAATACTGGTAAAATTTATGTGGGTTTTAGTAACCAAAACATAGTTATTGATGGTGCCTGGCAACCAGCTGATAAACTATATTTAATCTTTCTATTATATTTCAGTTCTTTCTTGATAGGTTAATATTTTTATGCTATAATTCTGCTAACTGTGTTTAAACAAAAATTTAAAGCAAGCATGGAAACCAATGAACAAACAAAACTCACAGCTTTAACAAGAGTAATACTCAATCTAACAAAAAGCATATAATTCTTCCAGAACAAATTCTTCCATGAATAGCAAGTATAGTAAAAAGAGCAATAGACTTAGATCCTTGTACTATTCTGTAAATATCTATTTGAGTAATTTTGAGGACAGTCACCTTCCTTTGGGGGACCAAATTTTATCCACCAATAAAATGGCTCAAATGTGAGCTAGATTAGATCCAATAGATTCAATTTACCAAACATTTATTGAGTGTTCATTGTCATACTCTGGGCTAAGTATTAGAGATAGACACATAGTTATGCTATCGTCCCTATGTTAATCTGTTCATCAGTGGTTCTCGTTTTCTTTCCTAGGTACCTGGAAGATTAAACTTCCCAAACCCATTGTCAAAAAAACAGAACCCAGCGATTAGTTCCAGCCAATGAAATGTGAACAGCATAGACCTCTGTCAGTCCAGGCAGAGTCAGCAGAAGCTCCTGCTCAAGGTTCAGTTTCCCACTTCCACAATGGAAATTAGAGAAAAATCCTTGTATTGAGAAAATGAAGTGTCAAATTTGAGTTTGCCTACATCCCTGAGTCACTGAATGGAAGGACACACAGCTGCCCTTGAAAGTTACCCAGATGTGCAGCAGGCTCTTGCATACATGAGAAGTAAACTTTTAATGTTAATGTTATGTTAACCACAGCAGAGCCTATTGTGTCTTGACAAAAGCAGGCTAGTTACAAGGTAGACATAAGTAAACATGAAGGAAACCTTCCAGGTACCTATATAAACGTTTTTACCAGGGCATAAATAAAGTACCTTGGCCAAGAAGAGAGAGTAATTTAATATTTCTAAAGAAGGTGGGAAAGGTTTATAAGGTAAGAGTGAGCGTGGTAGTTTAAGTGAAGCAACTAGAAATATAACGTTGAGACAAACAACAGGGAAGGACAGAACTTTAGGGAACACTAATATCTAAGAATTAAATAAAAGCAAGTCAATAAATAAAACTGGGAAGAGAAGAAAGAGAATTAGAAAGAAAAGCAGAAGGAAATGGTGCTCTGGAAACCCAGAAAGAAAAACATTCAAAGATGAGTTAGAAATTGTGTTGTAAAGTTACTTATTGGGAAGCTGTGAGATGCGATCTGAGGAGAGGCCATTGGATTTGAAATTATAGAAGCGATAAAGACAGTATTCAGATTATAGGTAAGAGGTAAAAAGGAGGTAAACACAGTTACAGTAAACGCAGAGCACATTTAGCAAAGTGTGTGTTGATGAACACACTTTTGTTGATGAACTTATAGCACAAAATGCTCCCCCAAAAGAGGAAGGGCATTGTTGTCAAATATATTTGAGACATACTACATTCTACATACTAGTAAGGGAATGTCTTAAAAGCTCTTTGTGATTTCTCACCTTGAGAGATAAGAAAGGGGAAAAATAAAGTTATTATTTCCTTACAAACTGCAACTGTTCCACTAGTGTCTCTAACATCACTAAATTTGTTTCACTCAGAAAATAAAAGTACTTCAATGGACAAGAGTTAGTATATGTTTTTAAGTTGAGTATGCCTTGAAAATATGAAACTTACTAAATGTAGAATATGGATGTCTTAGCACAATCACCGGGAAAATGCCAAGAAGGCTATATTAATCTGTTTGATGAAAATATTTCAAACTGTATATAAAACCAGCACATTGTAATGATTGCATTAATGTACACAGCTATGATTTAATTTAAAAAAAAAAACGAAGAAGAAAAGAAAAGAACCAGTAAGGTATGTTTTCTCTTCTCATGTAACAATTTGTAGGGAAGTCAGATTGCCAGGCTGGCCATAATTACAACCCATATGACTTTGATCAATTCTTGTAACTTCCTTTTTCTCTAATCTGTGAAATATGGATAAAAATAACACCTGTTTCAAATAGTCGTTTTGAAAAATCAACAAGATAATACATGGAAAATACTTAGAATGATGCCTGGCACATAGAGATGGGTCAATAAATATTAACTGTTATTATTATTAAATTTTTTTAATTTTTTAATATCTTGCTCACCATCAATTTGGTATAAAGTAGAAGTCATTTAATCTGGGCTCCCTGATAAAGTGATGCTAGTGACCCTGGAAATCAATTCATCATTAAAATGTAAGTTACACATTAATGACCAAAAGTTGACAAAGGAACTATAGTGCGTGCTTGATACTTTGAGTTAAAGTGGAGATAACTGTACTTGAGAATGAACTGTTAATATAGCCATGATTTTTACAAGAGAACTATACTTGAGGAATTTTCTCAATCACCCCACCTGATTGCATGAAAATAAAATGATTTAATGTATATTTCTATCTGGAGTTCACACCTGACACATATCCATTCCCAAATGAGTGCATAATGAGTCTGTTCCTTCTTATCATTACTCTAATCATTGTATTAAATCATTTTCCTTAAACAATATGTTTTCTGAAAGCAAACTATAGAAAAATGTTTAACCATTTTCATAATTAAAGAACAATTTTTTAAATCTTAATGGGATTTTAAAACATGAACATAAAATCTTCCACTATCAGGAAAAATGTAATTTTATTTGCTAGGCTGCCAAAGAATTCCCTCCCTGAGAATTTATTCTACATGATCACATGGGCTGTGAGCATCCTGAAAGCTTTTCTCTAAAATCTCCCAGAGTGCTACGTCCCACACAGTTTTGAGTTTAAGAAGAAAAATTATGTATACAGAGTTTTAACTCATTTTTACATTTGATATCAGACTCATTTGGAGGCTATTTACAGAATCTAGCATTGAGCACAGAAAAGGCTATGCTTTCCCTTTCCCTCCATATTGAAACAAATATCTAAAATTATTAGCAACATATATTCTTAAGTTTTATTGATTTAAAATTCTTGCTTTGAGAATACCACTGAATTCTCCTTAGAATGTCTTTGGAGATACTTTTCTTTTATGTCTGTCATCTGACTTGTTTATATTCTTCCTTCTTAGAGGACATTTTAAGCATTAATGTTGTCTGTCCAATACGAAATCCACATTAGCCCATAAAAACTTTACTGCTGGTGAGGAGAGGAATCTCCATTTCCTTATTGCTGTCTTCAGCCTTTTAGGAAAGTATGGGCTGTTCCTTCCCTCTTCTGGCACCTTCAATGACAAAAAGTAGGCAACACATCTACTAGTATTTCTATTGTTTTACCACACATCCTGCTTGCCAGGATAGAAAAGTGTGTTTTAGAAGACAGACACTGTGCAACCTAGTACACTATAAACAGTCAATGGGAGTCATTTTCTTTTGTTCCTAATTCATAGGCATGAAACCAGTTACTATAAACAATGGAGCAAGTTGGGTCATGTGTACTTGATGCTTCCATCACAGCTTCACCTGGCCAACTCCTCCCTATCCTTCATTGCTCCTCAAGTGTAACTTATTCAGGGAGACTTTCTCTTTGTCCTTCTTCCCCTGCCAACACATACTTGTCTCCACCAGGTCCTTCTATACAATGTTCTGAGAAACACCATAATTTTTCTTCACTGAACTTAATTCTAGGATGATCTGTGTAATGGTCCCTTGGTGTTTCTCTCCCCTCTTGGACTATTTTATCTGCTCACAGTCACCACTCAGTGAGTGTCTTCTGGATGGATGGATCCTTGTGGGGAATGTCTTTTATCCAAAAAGAAAGTTTGATGAAATGAGAGCCATGCTGAGATTTCAGTTAATCAAACTGAGGCATAATGAGGGAAAAATAGAAATAGGTTGTTATGACTTTGGCACTTAAAAAATTCATTTAACCAAGCTGTGATTCATATTGTGACCCTGGCCCTTTAAATTCTAAATATGATATATAAGCAATATTGATGTTATTATATCCATGGGAACACTATTTCTTCCCTGTTATTGTTTTCTGTAACTGATCCAGAACCTTAAAATGTGGTATCTGCTTTTTCGACCCATCGTTTAGGGCACCATCATAAAATAGCCCAATGAGGAGAATAAAAATTTACTACCTTGCTCTTTTTGCCTCCTAAATCAGCTGCCTCTAATGAGTACTCTGTGTCAACTTCCCCATGTTCTGTGCAATTCATGCCTTTGTTTCCTGCCTCCTCCTTTGCTACTTGGCTTCCTCTCCATACTCCACTCATTTTACCACTCCATACTTCACACCTCAACTGGAGGATGTTCCTGCCAAGGTTTTTCACTCTCTTCAGGATTCCGAGCATAGCATTAACCCCAGACTGGCCTCCTGGCATTTACAGAACTGCCTAGTAAGTTCCCTCCCCATCTCTAGTCAGCTGGTATATGCTCAGAAAATGTAAGCAATTACAATATTGTCCTGAGGCAAACGTAATTAGGAATCAAATCTTTGGAGGGAAAAATATGCACAACAGTTTTTCCAAAGCCAAATATAAATGATTTATTTAAGACAGTCCATATTCATTTGATAGACTAATTTCCAGGATTTAAAATCTCATGTTAACTGGGACTCCAGGGCAGGTGGTTTGCTTGAGGTCAGGAATTGGAGACCAGCCTGAACAAAAGCAAGACCCCCGTCTCAAAAAATATCTGGGCATTCTAGCAGGCACCTATAGTGCCAGCTACTTGGGAGGCCAAGGCAGAAGGATCACATGAGCCCAAGAGTTTAAGTTTTTGCTGTGAGCTATGTAAACATGTCACTCCACCAAGGGTGACAAAATGAGACTCTGTCTCAAAAAAATTATTAAAAATCTCATGTTAATATTTCTATCCTTACCTAATATCACACTTATGAGATTATTTGAAATGTTGTTCATAATTACTAACTGTCATGGTCTTGCAGAAATCAAAATTCTAAGGACAAATATAGGCAAGGGTAACAAGACAGCTGTAATGTTTTTCCTCTTAACAGATTCTCAAAAATTCTTCTTACTGAAAAAAACTCATTCACATAAGTAAGTTCTGCCAAAAAATATAAATAAATCTACAAGCAAATTTCATTTGATAAATACTTACCCTACTACCTGGAAGTATTTTCTCTGTAAGATAATTCTTTGTCCAGGCCACCCATGTTTCCAGGTTAATCCAAAGCCTAGATCACTTCTTCATTATTCTAAAGTGAACCTAAATGTCAAGTCAACCCTGGAATATAATTTAATACAGCAATGTCTCAGGCTACAAAATCACCACCCATAAATCTGTAGCCTTTATATATATTTGAATTTTTTTTTTAAAGATGGAGAGACTCCTTAAATGAAATATCTAAGCTTTGAGGCTCCAAAATAGATCTTCAATTTTCCTTTTGGGCAGGTGAAATGGTAACAAAGTCCTTTTTTAGATCCAGAAAAGCCTAGAAACAGGTGGCATGATGGTGTCAGGGAGAGAAGCAAGGAAAGTGGGAAAAGAGGAGCACTGTGATGGGTAGAGTTGGAAAAGGAGTGAGAAATAAGATAGAGAGAGAAGGCAAGGCCCAGAGAGTCCCCATCACTCAGCATTGGATTGTACACTTTGTCTTACAGGTAGGTTTCTAAGCATTCTGACTATGGGAACATGAGCAACACCCACCATTGGTTTGTTTTATAAAATGCATTACTATTTTATGCTATATTAGTGGAAGCTGAGGTTCAGAATGATGGTAATTTGTCAATGGTAACACATTTACTAAGGAGAAATGGCACTCTAACCCAAGATTTAAGCCCTTGGTATCCAGACTCCAAACTCAGTGCTTTCTTTAGTAGACAAAATCTTTTTACAAACCTGAAGCATGGCATCCTGCTTTCAATATCCACAAGTGCTCACAGATGCCTCTGAAAACCATAACAATAAAAAAGGGGAAACAAAATCCATATGTAGTTTCTTTTAATGTCACTGAGTTTGGATGACATGGAGACAATTATGTCTAATTTTCTTTTTTTTATAATTTTATTGAATCATAATTGTGTACATTGGTGCAATCATAGGGCACAATGTGCTTCATATACATTCAGAAATATTTTTATCCTACTGTTATAGATAGCCTTCATGGCATTTTCTTGATCACTATGTACTGGTGAAACTTATGTCTAATTTTCTACCTTCATCCTGATAACATGTGCAGAGCCAGAAGCCTCTTGCTTTGGCCCGCTGTTGCTTTGTGTTTCTGTGTACTTTCAGCAGAGAGTATTTGTGCTTACCAGACCCAGCCAGGGCCTGTGCTGCAAGCCCCACAGTACAGCAGCAAAGGTCACACATGGCCTCTGGCTTGCCATCATAAGAGCCAGGAGGAAGGCTATTCTCAGATATTTTCCTACGCAATTGAGCAAATACAGCCATGTTAGGTCAAATGATACAAAATGTGATCCTCCAGAATTGGGCAATTAAAACTAAATTATTTTCTTATTACACATTGCTTAAATATTTGATGAGCTTTTTGTTATTTGTTGGTTTGTTTTTCCCCATAATGCTATAGGGATAACATAACAAAGACATCTTCACTGGGGCATAGCTCTGGTAATGCTCCCCTAGACCCACCAAAAAGAAAAATATTCTCCATTTTCTCTCTTTTTCCATTTTTCAGTCTATTTCAATTGTCAGTCTCACTTGGAAGTCATCTGCTCCTCTACAGTCAATAAATCATATTATCTTGGTTCCTCCTTGAATAGTCTCAGGCTCCCTATTTACAGCCAGGCTATTTAAGAGAAATGATGTGGATAGCCATTGTTCCCACAGTTTTGTCCCTGTCTCTTCTGCTTTTGTGGGCAGCCTTCAGAGCATCCTCTCTTTAACCCCCAGTCACTGTCATGCAAGCCCTGGCACTGATTCATTGCACAGGTACTTCTGTGCAGCCATCCTACTCAGCTAGCAGAGCACCCATGCCAGTTATATCTCTAGTGTCTTTGATCAAGCTCCTTTGTTTCCCACACTTGCTTTCCAGTTGCACACTACTAAAGGTCTTCCTTTTCTCCTCACTTCAAGCTGCTTCCTATATTCCATCCAGAACAATAAACACGAGGCTGAAAATTTAGCTAAACTTTTTAAAGCCTTGGGGATGGAATAAGGGAGATACAATGCCAGGACAAAAAAACTAATTGGACATCTGTGAACACCAAGTCCATGGCCATGGTTCTGCCTACCAAAGACTCCCCCTACCCTGCTCCCTGGTCCTCCTTTTACTCACCACATAATTTCATATTTTATATATGTATGATTAGTATGTGTGCATGTGGCTTCAACAGATGGAAATGTGTTTGACCATCTCTTTATCTGCCCCTCCACTCTCAGTACAGTTCCTTAAGCCTCCTTTGATTCTAATGAGGAAAATCCCTGTTTTCCCATCCTGCTTTCTTCAGTCTGCTTCAAGAACATCTTAGCATTGCTTCCTCTAGGATGTCACCCTGCTCCAATGATGACCACTATTATAAAACAGTTATAAAAAATATGAAGAGAGTATTAGTGTCTTATTTTCTAGACCATCTCTATTCCAGAGAACTTACCCAGAACCAAAAGCCCCATCTGAATTATTTTCCCAAATAAGCTCAATATGCATATAGAAACAAACCTACAGGATGCCTTTCAATAACATCTTGTCCCTGAAACACCTCTTTGATCATATCTTTTTCCACAAACAAACTATTTTGCATTCATATTTTTTGGAGCTGTGTCTCTGAAGCTTATCTCTTGGCCTAAATCTACAATTTATCCTTGGTGTTTAATGGAATAGGATTATATCCAGTTGCCAGATTTATAATAATCATATAATTATTTTGCAGATAGTAATATTTAGTGTGCTTCTCTACCTAAGAATACTCCAACAATCCAATTATATATTTTTGAAGGATATTTACACAAAAGATTACCTTAATAATTTTAGTGGGTTTTTCCATAAATCACTTAGAAATATAAAATAATTCAACAAATATTGGGTCCTTATTACTCACTTACACTATAACATGTCAGACACAAAGATGAATATGGCTTTATCTTACATTCTTTACGAGTAAGGTATGTGGCCATGCAGAGCACAAATATGGAAAACACAAATACCAATCAATAAAAACAAAGTTCCATAGAAACTGCAGGAAAAGAAGACAAACATACTTAGGGAGTGAATAAACTTAACCCTGGAAGTAACATTTAGCTGGTTGTAAAAGATAAACAGGATTTAGGCAGGAAGTGCTGAGGGACAAAGGCCAAGAGTAGAGGTAAGAAGAGTAAAGGGAAATAAGTGTCACAGGTGAAGACAACAAAGGAAGCAAATATTTATCAAGTTAGCAATTGATTCTAAGAATCAGGAAATTGGTGTCAGGATAGGGAGAGGCATATCATATTTTCAGCTACTGCAAATCAGAGGAGGCATCCCTACTCTCTTCATCCAGCGGATTTAGACCAATTCACGAGGGAAATCCTTTCCAGAAGAGGGAGAACCAATTGCTTTTACTGTCAAAATGCAGCTTTTCAAGCAGCAGTAGCCAGCATTTGAGATTAAGTGAGAAACAAATGTTCTCATTCCAAACAAAAGATGTGCCCCTCACCCCCCAAAAAAAGATGTGTCCCATGCCATAGGCTCTGGAATTACTGCTCTAAAAATAATGAGACATTTTAAAAACATGTGACTACAATGTAGTAGAAAAACCCCCAACCAGCAGTCATCCCAATATTAGCTCATCCTCTCCAGCTCTGGCTATGATGCGCATCTGCTGACCTCACTAGTTTTCTTGAGGGTAGGAAGGAGCATAGACAGATGTTCTCGGTCATGTGACAGGGTGAAGACAAGTAGTCAGGATACAGCTGTGTAGACAACTGTCCAAACTGATTAAAAAATAGATCTATCCCTTCCCTTCAGTTCCCTGAAAGATTCTGGGATTATCACAATTTATACACCAGTCCCAAATATGTTTTCTGCATATTTACCACTTTCCTGGCACTGAAAAAAAAAAAAAAATTCAAAGCCTGCTGCAAATGTAAGTTTAATTTTATGGGCTTTCAGGAAGATAAGTAGAAATTCTAATCTGTGAAAATATACAAATGGATTGAAGTATTGCCCCCACTTAATTACTTAAATCTCAGAACAACGTAGTAGGGTGTGTCATGCTTGATTTCATGATTTCTGCTGGAGCGATGCAGCCACAGAGACCTAGAAACAAATAAATCATTCATTCTAGGCCCAGTATTCTGCATAGCAAAGGGAATTAGGCAGTTTCAAATTCTGGGCATGTTACACCTATCTGTGACTCTGTGACTTCACAATCCTAACTACGAACCCAATAGACAAAAAAAATGGACAGACTGCTAGATAGGCTTATCTTGAAATTCTAGTCAACAATGAAAATGAACAGTTTGCTGTTTCCACCACACTTCAGATGAGATTTGTGAAGCTGAGGTATGAAAAGATACTCATTCTGTATTAAGTTGCAGTCAGGTAGGTTTGTGCTGCCAGCTGGGCCTGGCCCCTTATCACACATTCTCAGTGGGGAGCTCAGACCTTGCAACAGGGACCATGAGAATCATTCTCTGTAGGAGTCACCTGCAATCTTTTTATTGCTGTTTCTGCTTTGCTAAACGTAATATTTTCCTGACATTTTTTTCTCACATGTAGAAATATTTCTTTATGGAAGAGAAGGGAGCCATGTGGTTAGACATCCAATAATGTAGCTACTTTACTAATTTGAATGATTTATGAATTATTTGGGAGTTTCTATGCATATAATCACTGATTACATGCATAGAAACACTAATGTATAGTGTATAGAGAGAACTAATAATGTGGTTCTATCATAACAAAAACAAAAATAGTTTATATTTACAAGATTCTCACCCAAAACAATTATAATAAAAGGGACCAAATAAAGAAACTGACTTTTGAAACAATAACACTCTGGTTACAAAGTAAATACTCTTATACATGGCAATTTGCTAAGTTGAAACAATAAAACAATTCAGCCTGGATAGTAAAATAATAAAAAAATCTTAATAATTTAGTAAATATTTAAATTAATAAGGAACATAATGTTGTTTTTTTTTAACTTCAGGAACTCAGCAATAATAAAACTTTATTTGTGTGAGTGTGAGAATCATAGATAAGGAGTCAGTAATGATATTTGTTGTAAGTATTATGGGGTGGTATAACTCACTGCTTTAAACTAAAAGGATCTGAACTTCCTTTTCATCTTTGCTTCCTGCTAGTCTGTGATTTTACAGAAGTTGTCTTATTTCCAGGGATATTGATCAATCAATACCTATGTTCCTTTCCCATGTAAAAATTATATTAATTGATAAATATTCAGAAAATTCCATTTTGTTGAACTTAAAGAAGTATTTTATGTGATTCCTATGCCAAAATTAACAGAGATAATTCCTATGATAATAATAACCTACACTAATATTGTTTCTCAAAATGTCTTTTCCTATTCCACAGTTTATTAATCCATTCATACCATGGAATATGATTCAGCCATTAAAAAAATGAAGATGTTACATCCTTTTTATTAACCTGGATAGATATGGAGATTATTCTTCTTAGTAAAGTTCACAAGAATGGAAAATCAAATATTCAATGTACTCAATACTAATATGAAGCCAGCAGACAAAATAATACATACCCACACAAGATAAAGGCTCAATTTAATTCAAGTTGGAGGAGGGGTAGGGGAGAATGATGTGTTCCCATGTAATGGGCACAATGTAAGGGTATATGGCACACCTCTTGGGTATGGGATTTAATTACAAGAGGGGCTTTATCTAACAAGTGAAAACATTATAATCATTGGTACCCTTATATTAGTCTGAAATTTAAAAAAATACCTTTCCAACCATGACCCTTCTTTAATACTGACCATAACCCTATACAAAGGTATGTCAGGGAATATGCAGGTAATGTAACTAAAACTTAAATTTAGGAACTGACTTAACAAAGGCCACAGCAATGTATTAACAAAGCAGAAATAATATTCAGTTTGGTGTAATAAAATGGTATCAATACCTAAGATGACATAAAAATATCACGTACAAATGTTTGCACTTAAAAAGGTTACAAGAACTCTTTCAGAGTCCTGGGACTAGAGAAACAGTGATTAATAGGAAATCAAAGGGACATGTGGCAGTTTATGTGTCCTGGGTTGATGTACCATGTATGAAGAAACAAAGATAGAACATAGGCTCTGGATGAGTAAAAATGTATGTGGATGTATTTGTAATAGTCTGATTAGAACCGGTGGCTCACATTTATAATCCTAGCACTCTGAGAGGCCAAAGTATGAGGATCACTGAGGCCAGTAGTTCCAGACCAACAAGGGCAACAAAGCAAGGCCCTGTCTCTACAAAAATTAATTTTAAAATATCAGCCAGGAATGTAGTCGTGGCTACTTGCAAGGGTAAGTCAGAATGACTGCTTGAGCCACAAGTTTGAGATTATAGTGAGCTATGGTTATGCCACCATCATCTGGACTGGGTGATAGAGCAAGATCCTATCTCTAAAATAAAAAGAATAAAAAATAAATAGGCTATATTAAACCATGTTGTACTGAGTTTCAAGGGTCAATTTGACTAAAAGCATGGCAAAAAATATTGACATAGAGTACCAACATTTATATATGTCCAGGAGGAAGAGGGTATGACACTTTGAATAGAAACTCAAGATCTGAAGATTGTCCTGACTCCTAGATACACAAACAAAAAGCAAGATGCCAGGCACTGAAGATGACAGTGTGAGCTATAGAATCCTTCTTATTGTGAAGATGGTGGCACCTGATGCCACATCAGAAACATCAAATAGGTCCTTGAATAAACCTATCCAGATGGCCAGAGTTAATGCCTCCAGAGAACTTCCAGGAATCCACATGACTATGCTAAATGTTAAAGAATCTTAGTATTGTCCAAGAGGCAATCAGAAGGCACAATCCACTCTAAATTATCCACTTTTCTATTTCCAGACTTCCTCATCTTTCCAGCTGAGGGCCTATCAGTTTTATTTCTCAGTTAATGTTTTCTTCTAGAATACAAAGTCATTTCAACATAAATCTGTAGTAAACTGATAACCCTCTGCAGAATGTTAGTGTATATGGCAAAAGTGACTTTACAAATGTGAAAGATCTTGAGACAGGGAGATCATCCTTGATTCTCTAGGTGGGACATAAATACAACCACAAGTGTTTTTATGCAGCGGGTGTAAATTTGACCTGGAAGAAGAAAATGATGTGACCACTGGGGCAGGATGCTATGCTCCTCTCTCTGAAGACTGAGAAAGGTGTTATGAGTCACACGGTGCTAGAAGCTGGAAATGTCAAGATTAGTTCTCTCCTAGTCTCCAGAGGAAGCTCAGCCCTATTGACACATGTGTTTGAGCCCAGCATAACTGAATGTAGATTTCTGGTCATAGAACTGTAGGAGAGTAAATGTGTGCTGTTTCAGTAACCTCTTTTGTGCTAATTTGTTAAAGTAACAATAAGAAACTAATACAAAGTCTAAGAAATTAAGAAGGTTAACTTGGTAAGGAGAAAAAAAAAATACATCTACTGTACCTCAAAACTAAACAGATAATGCTCTGGATGGTTGACACCCGGGGGTCACCTTCATCACTCTCAACCACTTCCATTAGGCTCTGTTAATTAATCTTTTAGTCATGTTGTTCACCCAGCTTGTGGCTTATGATGGTCCATCCATTCAGCATGTGAAAATTCTACATATATCACAAGAACCACTTTCTCAGAGTCTCCTTTTCCAGAAAGAAAATAAGAAACAAAACTTGGAACCTCTATCCTTGAAAACAGAAACTGCCTCACTTTCAGTTTGTTATCCTCGGAATGCACACGGCATGCTATTGTACATAAGGGTATTCGATAAATATTCGTTGAGTCATTCAATGATTGATTAACTATTCTAAATAAGCATTGAACCAATCTAACTATAACATGGCAAAATAAATGAGTTGGTCTTTCATTTATAGACAGAAATAAGACCCTCGTTAACCAGCTTGGGAGCAGACAAAAGAGATTAATTTGTGCCTAAAAGGAAAACAGGCCTGCAGACCCACAGAATCCTCTGAATTCATGATGTAGAAATAAAAGCTCTGGGGGTCATGACCCTGAGTGGGTGATTTGAAAAGATAGTGATAAACTCAGAGTAACTATTGCTGCTGGTGACAGAGAACCATTCAATACTAACTCTTCTAGCAAAACTAGGTATGTTTGGAGAGTAAATTGTGTGTGAACAGCAATCTAAATCAACACCAGCTTAGGAAAAAAAATGAAGAATATAACAATCTCGGTTTAAAAAGACCAATTCTCTTAGAATCAGGAGAAATTACTATGACAAAATGTGATCAAAAAAAAAAAAAAACAACTTATACAATGATCAAAATGAGTCATATTTCTACTCAATTTCACTCTAACTAAAAAGAAAATTTCCAGCAGACTAAAATCCAATCTTTAGTTTGGGTCCAATCATATACTTTTCTGTCATTTCTTCAGTTTAGTACTTTTGAACAAGCCCCACTTTGGGGAATCTCTTCTAACATAATTTGTTTTTAATTTTACATATTTCTGCAAAAACTGTAAGTAAAGAAACCCATTCAGTATTTTGCAAGCTAGTTAGCCTAAAAGAAATTTGCCACCCTTGGTCATTTAAGAATAGTTCTAACAGTGGAAAATGTGAAACATAGAGGTTCTATTTTAATTCAGAGCAATTTCTTTCTTTTTTTTTCATTAAGTCATAAACACATAGATCATGTATACATTGATGACTTTATGGGGTACAATGTGCTGATTTTATATACAATTAGGAATGCTTATATAAAATTAGTTAATATAGCCTTCATCTCATTTACTTAATTATTGTGTTATGACATTTATACTCTATACTTAATAGATTTGACAAGTATCCTTGCAATATGAACCATAGGAATGGTCCCACCGTTTACCCTTCTTCCATCATATCTCCCCCTTTCCCTCTGTTCCCTCTCCTCTTCCCTCCTTCATCTTAGGCTATAGATATGATTTACCTTTCTTATGAAAGTGTGAATAATTATAAATGGGTTTTTCATTGTACTGAGTACATTGGATACTTTTTCTTCCATTCTTGAGATGCTTTACTAAACAGAATATGCCCCAGCTCCATCCATGTAAACATAAAAGAGGTAAAGTCTCCATCTTTTTTTAAGGCTACATAATAGAAAGGAACCACATTTGACAGATAAGAAAAGATAATTAATCACAAGGCATTTTCATATGAAAGGCCAACCTGTGTGTCCTTCCTACATTAACTGTTTTCTTCCTTGATTGTTCCTAAGCCTGGAGAACCAAAAAAACATTTAAAAACTTAGAAATTCTTGAGATTTTTCCTAAATCTACCATTGACTCCTTCTTCCTGTACTTTCATGCTCTTTTCATTGTACTGACTTGTGATCTGTTCCTCTCTGACCTCCCATCATCTCTGCAGCTTGGAGTTTATAGTTTTAACTAATGACCTTTCCCCCATCCCCTTAACAAAGCATGTGTTTCCTGTCAGCTTATACAATATCTCCTTTAACAAGTTATTTTGACCCTTAACTATAAACATTTTAGTGGGATCAAGATTTCTAAACTATTAATCAGATTGCAAAAACAGAATTTCTCCTTGAAGTTCTGTGTCTAAGCTCATGCATCTCTTTCATCTCTACTCTCATGGTAATTAAAGTTGTCTCAGCCTCTTAAAATTTACAGTTGGTTTTCATGTGGGTAATTGTTTGGTGTTTCAGGATTTTTCTCATTCTCTAAAGGCTCTTATGTTCTCCCCTTTCTAAGAATAGGATCATCTCTGACAAAAGGAGACATGTACAGCTCAGGTGTTAGAGAAGGATTTGGATGGTTGACTCTGAAAAGGTCACCCTGAAGGGAGGCTGGACTGTCCTTCATGCTTTTGTGTTCACTGTGGTACCATCTGGGCCACCTCCTCCTTATCATCCCAAACTAATGTCACTGAGATATGGCTGCCCCATTTGGCCTTTTGGACATGATATATTTTATACTCTATACTTAATAGATTTGACAAATATCCTTGCAATATGAACCATAGGAATGGTCACACCGTTTACCCTCCTTCCATCATCTCTCTCTCTTCCTCTCTTATCCCCCTCCTCTTCCCTCCTATAGGTTGTTGCTAAAGTCAAGGGCCAGCCCTTCCTTTCCAACTTAATAATTGTTTCAACTACAGTCAGCTATATATAGCCTTGCACATACTAAATTCCTAAATATGGACCTTTCCTCCCCTGGCTGTGCCTAAGAAGTTAGGAATCAAGCAGGACGTCCTTGAATCTTCCTAAACCATAAGCATTCTCCATTCCTCATGTCAGCCTCTGACCTCTTGCACATCACTTCCTCACTTTCCCGGCATCTCCTCCCATGACAGGAAAGATTTTCCTTCCCCTGTATAAAATGACCTCCACTTAAGTACAATATATTCTTTATCCCTTCAGTTACACTACTTTTGATCTATAAAAGCCCAGTCTTAGATTCCCAAAGAAAAAAATGCTTGCTTTTAGGACTATATTTTATTTCAAAATTTAACGTGTCTTATCTTAAATTCAAATCTAAGTAATGGCATATTTCACCTAGTGATATCTTTTCTCCCTGTCCCTGCAGCATGAAGCCTGGTGGAAGAGATACAAAGGAAAATTCCAATTCAGTGATTTGGTTGAAAACACTTCCTAACTACA
>CAUYON010036652.1:0-16726 GCA_963573935.1 Arctocebus calabarensis
ATATTTGAAGGGTCAGGAGAAAACTTCTAAATATGGATCAAAAATATTTTCATATAGTAAACGAGAAAATATCATGAACGGTATGTCAATCAGGTTGATAAAATATCTCAGATTGCATGTGCCGCCCCCACACTGTACCCCATGGTTGAACTAATGTACACAGCTATGATTCAAAAAAATAAAATAAAATATTATAAAAAAAAGAAAAGATTATTTTTTTGAACCAAGAGCGCTGTGAAAAGTTATTATTAAATACTTCCCACAAGAGTATTTGTTCTCCAGTCTCTGTAAGAAGAGGATAAGGAAGAACTTTCAAGAAGCAAGGATAAGACAGGTTGGAAATGGTGATGACTAAACCGGACACCATTCTTAGTATTTGACATCCACCTTCAGACTTTCTTCCCTACATGCTGAATAACTAGCATTAACCATGGATGAACATTACTTTTTTTTTTAGACAGAGTCTCACTTTGTCACCCTCAGCAGAGTGCTGTGGCATCACAGCTCACAGCAACCTCAAACTCTTGGGCTTAAGTGACTCTCTTGCCTCAGCCTCCCAGGTAGCTGGCACTACACCCGTGCCCACCACAAAACCTGGCTATTTTTGTTGTTGTTGTTATTGTTGTAGTTGTCATTGTTTTTTAGTGTGGCCGGTGCCATAACCACTGTGCGACCAGCACCAAGCCAGAAACTGACTTGTTAATGAAAGTTTGCCCCAAGAATGAGATACAATTAAAAAAAAAGAAAAAATCAACATTTTGGCTTGGCGCCTGTAGCTCAGTGAGTAGGGCACCAGCCACATACATCGAGGCTGGTGGGTTTGAGCCCAGTTCGAGCCAGCTAAACAACAATGACAACTGCAACCAAAAAAATAGCCAGGGGCTCAGTGCCTGTGGCTCAAGCGGCTAAGGTGCCAGCCACATACACCTGAGCTGGAGGTTTGAATCCAGCCGGGGCCGCCAGACAACAATGATAGCTGCAACCAAAAAATAGCCAGGCGTCATGGCGGGTGCCTGTAGTCCCAGCTACTTGGGAGGCAGAGGCAGGAGACTTGCTTGAGCCCCAGAGTTGGAGATTGCTGTGAGCTGTGATGCTACAGAAGGTGACAAAGTGAGACTCTGTCTCAAAAAAAAGAAAGAAAAAAAAAAGTTTCCACGATGCCCATAGCTCAGTGAGTAGGGCACTGGCCACATACACCAAAGCTGGCCGATTCGAGCCCAGCTCCGGCCAGTTAAACAACAATGACAACTGCAATCAAAAAATAGCCAGGCGTTGTGCTGGGAACCTGTAGTCCCAGCTACTTGAGAGGCTGAAGCAAGAAAATTGCTTAAGCCCAAGTGCTTGAGGTTGCTGTGAGCTGTGATGCCACGGCACTCTACCGAGGGTGACATAGTGACACTTTGTCTCAAAAAAAAATCAATATTTTTAATTAAAGCCCCAGAAATTTCCTCTTCAGTCTAAGTAAATATGTAAGTGGAGAATGCAAACTTTCCTGAAGTATTCCTATATCCTATTAGTTGAATAAACAAACAACAACAACAAAAAACCACTAACCATTGCCCCACTCACAAAAAGAAGATCCAGTAGAGCAGATAGATATCTTTATCTGTTTTGTTACTGAAGAATCCCCTGTACCTAAACCTGATGACTGACACCAAGGAAGTGCTTATTCTATGTTTTTGAATAAAGTTAATTAAAATGTATCTATAATACTGCTATAATTTGGGGGCCAGTTTCCACAGATAATTGCATCTTCTGAGGGTCACTAATAGGACCTCACACTTGCTATTCCAATGAGAAAATTTCTTTTGTTTGAGACCTTGTGCCCCAGTGATAAATATTTTTCCATATTACATATGAAGGCTATAACCCAACTATAGCACAAAAATATGGGGAAAGGGGCAAGGGAGGGGAAGGGAGGGGGAGGTTGGGGTGGAGGGAGGGTAATGGGTGGGGCCACACCTACGCTGCATCTTAGAAGGGTACAAGCGAACCTTATTAAATGCAGAATACAAATGTCTTCTCATACAATAACTAAGAAAATGCCATGAAGGGTATGTCAATCAGTTTGATGAAAATAGTTCAGATTGTATATGAAGCCAGCACATTGTACCCCTTGATTGCACTAATGTACACAGCTATGATTTAATAATAATAAAAAATAATAATAATAAAAAATATTTTTACATAGAAGTTTTTTTTTTTTTGTAGAGACAGAGTCTCACTTTATCGCCCTCTGTAGAGTGCAGTGGCGTCGCACAGCTAACAGCAACCTCCAGTTCTTAGGCTTAGGCGATTCTCTTGCCTCAGCCTCCCGAGTAGCTGGGACTACAGGTGCCCGCCCCAACACCCGGGGCAGGTTTGAACCTGCCATCCTCAGCATATGGGGCCGGCGCCCTACTCACTGAGCCACAGGCGCTGCCCTTTATGTGGAAGTTTTGAGTGAATCAGACCTCCCTCCGAGAAAGGTAAGGCCGTGCTATTCATTCACACTTAGGGCCTTTGAGTATGTGGTCTCCAATCAGCAGGAGGAGAGTGGCGAGAGGAAGTGTTTCTTATTTTAAAAATAACTTACATGTGTGCAACTTAATTATTTTAAAAGGCTCTTTTATATGTGCTCTTTCACTTGATTAGCTCAACAACCTGGTGAGGTAGGCAAACGATACTATCTCCGTTTTGTGCTTCAGAAAAATGAGACCCGGAGAAGAAGAGTGATAATAAATAGGAGGAAGAAAAAAGTCGAAATTGGGCCCCTTGAGCTTTTGGTAGGGTAATCAGCTGACCTTACCATAATGTATATGTGTAGTCATAAATAACACATTGCTCATTACTTTATCTATGGAAAGATGTTTAAATGCAAAAAACCAAAAAATTAAGTAATTACTGTGTTTGGTCTAAATTAAAGCAATCGTCAAGTGAGCATAGAGTCCAACATGCTTTCAAAGGCATTATTTTGGTCTAGATTTTCTGGGCAGTGGTGCCATCTTCACTTTACCTTTCTTGCTTGAATACAGCCCTTGTTAATTACCACCTTATTACCACCTATTCCGGTTCTGTTGGGGAAAGGTCTCTTTTTGTTGTTTATGTTGTTGTTTATGATTTAAGGATTAATCTCTTTTGACATAACTCCTATTTCCTGCACCCTAAACAAGTTATGGTAGTGATAAATACACACAAAAAATGAAGTTCATGGAAAAGGGTGTGAAATCTTATTTATGACGGAACTTAATTTTAAAAGTGTGCCCTCTGCTGGAATAGTGGTAACATGACAAGTAAGTAAAATCTGAAAGACTTAAGAGTTCTTCTGCAAAAGACCCAAGCTGATTTATACTCTTCTTTATTAATATTCGGAGACCTGCTAAATTACATGTCATACTACCTGTTCAAATAAGGCCAAATCACATGCTCATTTCATAGCATTCAGAGTTCAGCAGCGTGGTATAAATATACTATTGCATTCTTTGTATAAAAACACCAAGTTCCAGGTGGGGTGGCCCAGGTTTGTAATCCCAGCACTTTGGAAGGGCAAGGTGGGAGGAACACTTGAGAAAGTAATATAGCAAGACTTTCTCTTCAAAATATGGAAAAATCACCCAGGTGTAGTGGCACACGCCTGTAGTCCTAGCTACTTGGGAAGCCGAGGCAAGATCACTAGCACCCAGCGCAGGAGTTTCAGGCTGCAGTGAGCTACGAGGACGCCACTATACTCCAGCCTGAGTCACAAAGCCAGACCCTGTTTCCCTCCCCTGCTCCAAAGAAAAGACCAAGGGATTTTCCTTCACAAATTATTTATGAAAACATTTTAGAAACAGGTAAAACGATTATCTCTTGAAATTAAAAAGAAAAAACCTTAGAAACAAAAAATGTAGTAGCAGAAATATAGAACAACATCCTCTCCCTCCATCCTGCCTTCTGCATCTGGCAAACTCCTATTCGTCGTCTCTCAGGACCCAGCTCAAATGCCATCTCATCTTTTTGTTGTTGTTATTGTTGTTTTAGACTAAAACACGTGGGCGGTGCCTGTGGCTCAAAGGAGTAGGGCACTGGCCCCATATACCAGAGGTGATAGGTTCAAACCTGGCCCTGGCCAAAAACTGCAAATAAATAAATAAATAAATAAAATTAATTAATTAAAAGAAGACTCAAACACATCTTTATTACCCAAAATAGGCATTATTATAGCTGGACATTATGGTGGGCACCTGTAGTCCCAGCTACTTGGGAGGCTGAGGCAAGAGAGTTGCTTGAACCCAAGAGTTTGAAGTTGCTGTGAGCTGTGACACACAGCACTCTACCAGGGGCGATTAAGTGAGACTCTGTCTCAAAAAAAAAAAAAAATCCATGCTTTGGAATTTGATGACCTCTTGGAAAGCATTTTTCTGAATCCTGCTGGTTATGGACGCATTTTCCCTGCAAAAAGTTGTTAAGATGCTTGAAGAAGTGGTAGTCAGTTGGCAAGGGTCAGGTGAATATGGTGGATGAGACAAAACTTCGTAGGCCAATTCATTCAACTTTTGAAGTGTTGGTTATTCGACATGTGGTCACACATTGTCATGGAGAAGAACTAGGCTCTTTCTGACCAATGCTGGCTAAAGGCATTGCAATTTTCCATTCATCTTATCAATTTGCTGAGCAAACTTCTCAGATGTAATGATTTCATCTGGATTCAGAAAGCTGTAGTAGATTAGACCAGCAGCAGGACATCAAAGAGTGACCGTGACCTTTTTTTTTGGTGCCAATTTGGCTTTAGGAAGGCTTAGGAGATTCTTCCCAATCCAACCATTGAGCTAGTCATCGGTGGTTGTTGTATGAAATCCACTTTTCATCACATGTCACAATCTGATCAAGAAATGGTTATTTCTTACGTAGAGTAAGAGAAGTTGACCCTTGAAAACAATTGCTCTGATTTCCAGTCAGTTCATGAGGCACCCGCTTACCGAGTTTTTTCATCTTTCCAATTTGCTTGAAATGCTGCTGTAGAATGATCTGTGTTGATGTGTTGAGTTCTTCAGCAACTTCTTGTGTAGTTGTAAGAGGATCATCTTTGATGATTGCTCTGAGTTGGTCCTTGTGCACTTTGCTGGCCAGCCACGATGCACCTCGTATATTCAAGACTCTTACCTCCTTTGCAAAACTTCTTGGACTACCACTACTCTGTACGTTCCTTAGCAATTCCTGGGCCGAATGCGTTGGTGATGTTGCAAGTTGTTTCTGCTACTTTACAACCCAATTTGAACTTAAATAAGAAAATCACTCAAATTTGTTTTTTGTCTAACCTCATTTCCATGGTCAGTAATATACTTGTGATGTATATTGTACTTGCTGATAAGCCATGAGAAGTGCACTTCATTTCTGCTGTATTCTCCCCAAATATCCATAACTGTTGGCATAACAGGCTGCAGAGCACCCTCATCTTTGATTTTAACCATACTTCCATACAGAGGATTAGCTACTTTCTTCTTTATGCTCCTATAAATAGTCTTTGTATTTGTTATGCTACATTGAAATCATTTATGTATCTTTCTCCCTCATAACTACTCCAGAGACATACAAAAACATGTAAAAATTCTCCTTGCAATTGAATTTCACTTGGTATTTTAGAGAATTATGGATTACTAGAGCTAGAAAGTCTTTGTGAGATTATTAATTTATTAATTCAAGTATATCCCTTCCCCAAGCTTCTCCATTCTACAGAGGAAGACACAGAGCCCATCAAAATAAGATAACTACACCAGTTCCTCAAAGGAAATCATATACCAGTAAATTGAATAAAAGAAGTAAAAGACTCACACACTGAAAACTACAAAACATTGTTGTCATTCAGCAGTGGTGCCATAGTGGTGAGCATAGCTGCCTTCCAAAACATTCTTGAAAGAAATTAAAGAAGATTGAAATAAATGGAAACATATCTCAAGTTCACAGATTTGAAGACTTAATATTGTTAAATGGAAGCACTTTCTAATTTATCCATAGAGTCAATGCAATCCCCATAAAAACCCTGGCTTCCTATTATACAGAAATTGATAAAATTCATAGAAAAATTCAAAGAATCCACAATAGCCAAAACAATTTTGTAAAAGAACCAAGTTGGAGAACTCAGATTTCATGGTTTCAATCCCTGCACAAAGCTGCAATAATGAAGATAGTAGGGTCCTAGCATAAGAGCAGACAGAAAGATTAATGGAATAGAATGGAGACTTCAGGAATAAATTTTCATATTTATAGTTCATTTATTTTCAATAGGGATGCCAAGGCAACTCGAGGAGAGAGAATAATATCTTCAACAAATAATACTGGGACAGTTGGATAACCAAATGCAGAAGAGTGAGTTGGACCTAACATCGTATAGAAAAATTAACTCAAAATGGATCACAGACAGAAATGGAAGTGCTAAAAACTGGTAAGATTCTAAAAAAAAACATAAAAAGTAAATCCTTGCAATTTTTGAATTAGGCAATGGTTTCTTAGATACAATACCAAAAGCACAAGTGATAGTAAAAAAAAAAAATTATACTTCATCAAAGCTAAAATTTTTGTGCTTCAAAAGGCACCATTAAAACCATGAAAAAACAATGCCACAGAATGAGAGAAAATATTTTCAAATTATATGTCTGATACAGGATTTGTATCTAAAATATATAAATAACCCCTACAATTCAACAATGAAAAGTTATATCGGCTCAGCGCCTGTGGCTCAAGCAGCTAAGGTGCCAGCCACATACACCTGAGCTGGCAGGTTCAAATCCAGTCTGGGTCTGCCAAACAATAATGATGGCTATAACCAAAAAATATCTGGGTGTTGTGGTGAGCGTCTGTAGTTCCAGCTACTTGGGAGGGAGAGGTATGAGAATCGCTTGAGCCCAGGAATTGGAGGTTGCTGTCAGCTGTCATGCCATGGCACTCTACCCAGGGTGACAGCTTGAGGGTCTGTCTCAAAATAAAATAAAATAAAAATAAATAAAAATTTAAAAAAATAAAAAGAAAAGAAAAGTTATATCATGCCTGTAATCCTAGTACTTTGGGAAGACGAGATGAAAGTATTAATTGAGGTCAAGAGTTAAGGACCAGTCTGTGCAAGAGCAAGACTCCATCTCTACAAAAAAATAAAACAAAAATTAGCTGGGGACAGTAGTAGATGCTGTAGTCCCAGCCACTCGGGAGGCTGAGGCAGAAGAATGGCTTGCACCCAGGAGTGTGAGGTTGCAGAGCGCTACAATGACATCACTTCACTCTAGCCTGACAACAGAGTGAGACCTTATGTCAAAACAAACAAACCCCCCCAATCTTAAATAAGCAAAAGATCTCTACAGAAATTTCTCCAAAATAACACATGCAAATGGCCAATAAGCACATGAAAAGATGCTCTATATCATTAATCCGTAAGAAGATACAGGGGCCGGGCACGGTGGCTCACGTCTGTAATCAGGGCACTCTGGGAGGCTGAGGCAGGTGGATTGCCTGAGCTCACAAGTTCAAGACCAGCTTGAGCAAGAGTGAAACCTCGTCTCTAAAAAAATAGCCGGGCATTGTGACGGACACCTATAGTCCCAGCTACTTGAGGAGCTGAGGCAAGAGAATTGCTTAAGCCCAAGAGTTTGAGGGTGCTATGAGCTGTGACACCACAGCACACAGAGTGACAGAGTGAGACTCTGTTTTAACAACAACAACAACAACAACAACAACAATAATAATAATGACAATAGTAAGTGTTGGGGAGGCTGTGGAGAAATTGGGACTCTCATATATTTCTGTTTGAGAATATAAAATGGTGTCGTCACCTCAGAAAATAGTCTAGAAGTGTGGCAGGGGTTGAAAGAATTTTGTCCACGGCCCCTTCAATCCATGGTGTAAGCTCACTCTGGACCTCCTGACCTGAGGGCTGTGCTAACAGACTGTGAGCTCCTTGAGGTGGGGGTGATGTAGTAGCCTCTAGTGTCACACGGAGTACCTGACACATTTAGAGGGTGCTTGCTCAG
Source organism: Arctocebus calabarensis (assembly GCA_963573935.1). Taxonomy (NCBI): domain Eukaryota; kingdom Metazoa; phylum Chordata; class Mammalia; order Primates; family Lorisidae; genus Arctocebus; species Arctocebus calabarensis. The sequence goes on from CAUYON010036652.1 coordinate 7,977, forward strand.
TATTTGGGGGCTTGAATGCTAAGATCCCTGTACAAAGTGACTTCACTCGAGCAGAATCCACTTCTGAAAAGGCAGCACTGCCCAATTCCCATTTCCAGCTCTCCCAAACAGGTGTATGGAACTTGGGTTGGCAAAACCTTCTGTAACCCTCTCAGCCACTCCTTAATGTACAGTCCTAGTTCAAGGAAAACCTTTCCCATTTGATACTTTTCCATTCCTCCTTTTGCCCTTCTAACCCTGAGGAGATTATGCAAATACTCTGATTTGTCTAGGGTCCAACAGTCCCAAGGGAAGAATGAGACCTTTTCCCCAATCAAAGTTAAGACATACGTATGTAATACAAGGTTAAAGTTGAAGTTCCAATAGATTTTAAAATATAAAAGTCATGAATTTCCTATGTGTGGTGCCAAATTACCATCTGCTGAGTTTGAAGAAAATAAATGAGAACTTCTTACATGATTTTTACAATCTCCCTCCCCCTTGAGAACATAAAGGAAACAGAAAAGGCTCCGGGGTAGAAGGGAAAGCATTAGACAAAGAGACCATCTTTGAAGAAATACAGACTATGAGCTACCTCTCTTCTTTTTGCAAATCTGAAACTCTCAAAAGGCCTGAGATGCCTCTCTTGAAGATCCATGGGTGTTCTAGACTTGGGTCTGACTCCTGCTGGAACATTAATGGGCGAGAAAAAAGGTACCAAATGGCTTTGATGTTCAAGCTACGGAGGCCTACCACACTGCTTGGGACTGGCCAAAGTTTCCACTTACTTGGGCTCAATGATTAATAAGTGTTTCCTGTGGTCCGGAGGTGGCCACACAGGATTCAGAGCTGGCAAAGTGTCATCGAGTCCTCTCTAGTTGAGCTGCCTGTAGTGGCAGGACCTGCAGCATCAGGAAGCTGCACCGATGCTCAGGACTGAAGAAATCACAGTTTCTTCCGGAACAGTCACATCTGCAAAGACAAGCAGACCCAGTGGGAGAAGTCCAGCAGAGCACCTGCAGAAAGCCTACAAAGCCACCCCACGGAAGAAAAAGTAATCTTTAGACATTGCCTAGTCCAGAAAGCAGCAAACCAGCTTCTTACTGTCCTAGTTCACATTAAGATCTTTTCTTTTGTGGCTCAGTGAGTAGGACGCTGGCCCCATATGCCAAGGGTGGCAGATTCAAACCTGGCCCTGGCCAGAATGCAACAACAACAACAAAAATAGCTGGGCGTTGTGGCAGGCACCTGTAGTCCCAGCTACTCAGGAGGCTGAGGCAAGAAATCACCTAAGCCCAAAAGCTGAAGATTGCTGTGAGCTGTGACGCCATAGCAATCTATCGAGGGTGACAAAGTGAGACTCTGTCTCAAAAAAAACAAAAAACATAAAAACTTTCCTTTTCCAATCTTCTTTTTTTCCATCAGCCCTAGAGTTGGAACAGGGGCTGGGGAGAGGGAAGAGGAAGCTGTCTGGCTGTTGACCTTCAGTGTCATTTCTGCCTTTCTACCATGCTGAAATCCTGCAAACCAAAATTCCTGTATGTGGGAAGGGAATTCTCATAATCCTGACAGGAGTCCAGTCATTTTAAGAAAATCAGGCCTGAAACCAGCAATACCCTCTTCTGACTCCTGGAGTGCCTCAAGGCCAGAGTTCCCGGAAACACCCCACCTGTATCTGGCCAGTACTAAGGGTAGGCCTATAACCCTGGCTCTACTGACGCACCCACAATCCTCACCCTAAGGATACCTCAAAATCCTGACCCACACTACTGATAAGGCTAAAAAAAGCCTTTTGCAACTGTGTGGGAGCCGAGCTGACACCCAGTCAGTCTCCATTCTGCCTTTTCCCCTTTATTAAAGTATTTTCTTGTCCCTGAACTGGGCCCTCTCCTTTCTTGGGCACCCTCACCCCGGATCTATGCCAGAGCCTCTCATTGTATCCCTTAGCTAGGAGCTCAAAGTGAGATTCTGCAAATTGGAAGCACTGGTGGGAGATTGGAAGGTGGGTGAAGAAGCCAATTGTTTTCTCATCTGGCAGCGCCTGCAGCAACACAGCAGTGGGCAACTGCAGAGTCTGGTATTAACAATGACCTTGAGTAGCACTGGGAGTGGTCTCAGCAGCAGCAGTGGAATTGCAGCTCCTCGCATCTTTCCTTTCCTTTTCTTTTTTTCCCTTCCCTTCCCTTCCCTTCCCTTCCCTTCCCTTCCCTTCCCTTCCCTTCCCTTCCCTGTCCTGTCCTGTCCTATCCTGTCCTGTCTCACTCTGTTGCCCAGTATTGTGGCATCAGCCCAACTCACAGCACCCTCAAACTGGACTCAAGTGATCCTCCAGTCACAATCTCCAGAGTAGCTGAGACTACAGGTGCCCACCACAATACCCTGCTAATTTTTCTATTTTAGTAGACATGTAGTTCTCATCTTGCTCAGACTTTTCTCAAACTCCTGAGCTCAAGCGATCCTCCCACCCCGGCCTCCCAGAAATACGGAGACCCTGCACTGCCCAGCCTCCTGAATTTCTGATCAGCAGAAGCAGTGAAGTCCCAAGAGCAGCAGCACTCCCATCGCTAGCAGCTGAGAGCCAGTAGAGGCTGATGGGCGTCAGCTCATATCTTCCTTGTAAGGTAGCAGTTGACTCCATCAAGTCACAAAGCCAGACGTAGAGCAATAGCTTTATATTTGGCACCTTGGTGAAGGCAGTGAAGGCAAACTGAACCTCAGCAGGCATCAGCCCCGAAGAGCAAGAATGCATATCTTTTAAAGGTTTTTGGTAGGGTAGGAGGGGGAGAGTGTTACTTTGGTGCTGGTGACTGTTGTCCCAATCTGTAGGTAGGAAAATTCTGAGTGCAGAGAGTTTGATGGGTAGACCCAAGTGGAAAAGCCAAGCAGATCAATGAATTTTGAGCTAATTTGTGATTCAGCAGTAGGTAACTGATACAAGGTAAGAGAGGGGAGTGACTCTAGGCACAGGAGAGATAGCAGAAAGAGAGGGACCAAGCCCTGCCCCTGCCATATGGTGGCTATTAGTCCAGTTACACGGAATGGTAAAGTGATTGTACCAGTGAACTGTATAAGGTAGCCAACCATAAGTGTTAACACTGGGAGAGACCTAGACGAAATAGAGAAGGAGGTTAGATTTATGTCCAAGACTATTTTTAGAGTTCCCTTACTGCTCTGGATTCCTCCCAGCTCCCCTGTTGCATTTCAGTTTCCCCTTTCCTGCCATACTGCTGCCCCTCTAGCTTGACAAACCACTTTACATCAACACATAGTGTGAATCTGCTATTCGCAAGTCCCTCAAAGACGAATGAACCACTGTCCCTCTCCTGAAAGAGGCTTACACTTGTAGATTACTTTGTGTTGGAAATATATTGCACATGCTCTAATCTCAAAGGTCTAGGTTAAATTACAGCCACTTCAGCAGATCTGGGGTGGAGCCTGAGATTCTGCATTTCTAGGAAGTTCCCAGGCGATGTGGCTGCTACTGATCCTGGGACCACATTGTGAGCACCAGGTCTAAAGGACTCTGCAGGGGTAGGACAAGAAGACAGGGCAGCACACCGAACATACCACTCTCTCTCTGGATGAAGGGAACTCCAAGACTCAAGTCAAACCACATGGACTTGTTCTGGTTCAACTTGTGTCCCAGGTCTGTGACAAGTGCCATGAATGAAACCTGCAGCTTGGCCTTGCATGTCCCTTGCCTGGGAGACTTTCACAGAGAAATAGGCTGGACTCCAAAGGGACTGAAAGGGTCCCATTTCATTCAGTTCATAGATCAAATATTCCAGGTTGGAAAGGACTTCAGTTACCCAACCCGTGGCTGAATCCCCTCCATGTCATCCCTATCTAATCATTGTCTAAGTTTTCTTTGGCTATTTCTAGTGATGATAAACTCACTACTCCCTCCCCCCATGTCTATTTTCTATTTGGGCAGCTCTGATGGTAAAAATTTCTATAGAACAAACCAAAATTTTTATCTCCAAGTTTCCAACCAGTTTATGAATTTTACCTTTAGAGTCACTTAAAATAAATCTGCAGGCCTTCACATATTTAAAGACGGTTCCCTGATCTGCATCAAAGTTCCTTTCTCCAGAAAAAACATCACCAATTCCTTCACCTGGTGCTGCTGAATCATGCTGCTTGTTCTTAGATGATTCTGAGATGTTTCCATTGGAAGAATGAGGGAAGAAAGAAATACTTGAAAACACTTCTCTATCCATGATGGGTAGACAGATTTCTAGAACTCAGAATATTAAATTCCAGAGAGCTCTAGTTACATTGTGTGAGGGCCATTAAGCAGAAATATGATCACCCAGGAGAAAAACAAGCATAGCAGTCAGCTGGAGGCTCACTCTCAACTCTCAAGAGGCATGTTTAGCCTTAGGTTTCTTTCATTTGGAATATACAGGCCCACGTGTCCTCTCCTCTCAGAACACTGTTTCTTGGAACAATGTCCTCAGAACACCTGCCTTAGAATGACCTGGGTTGCTATTTTATTTTTTTATTATTTTTTTAGAGACAGACTCTCACTTTGTTGCCCTTGATAGAGTGCTGTGGCGTCACACAGCTCACAGCAACCTCCAGCTCCTGGGCTTAGGCCATTCTCTTGTCTCAGCCTCCCAAGTAACTGGGACTACAGGCGCCCACCACAACACCCGGCTATTTTTTTTGTTGCAGTTCAGCCAGGACCGGGTTTGAACCCGCCACCCTCGGTATATGGGGCCGGCGCCCTACTCACTGAGCACAGGCACTGCCCTTGGTTGCTGTTTTAAAAACACTGATTCAGGGAAGCACCTGTGGCTCAAAGGAGTAGGGGTAGGAGTAGTACCAGCCCCATATGCTGGAGGTGGCAGGTTCAAACCCAGCCCCTGCCAAAAACTTCAAAAAAAAAAAAAAAAAAAAAACCACGCTGATTCACAAGTCATACCTTGGTCTTCTGGAGTCAACATTTCTGTTGTAGGGACACAGAAAGCTGCATTTTAAACAAACTGTCCAGGAGACTCTGATGTATATGAAGGGTGAGAACTCTTGTTTTAGGCCCTACTCTGCTGTCTACTTGTTTTGCTCTTTACAGTGCCAACTGATTGGAAGTAACAGGGAAAAGCTCTACGAACTAAAATGTCAAGTGGAATTCTAACACGGATAAGGAGAGGGAGGAGGAGAAGTCAACTTTAACTCCTTTGCTCCTAATACAAGATCTCCCTGTCCTAATCATAAGACTCCGTGAAGGGGGCCGTGTCTGTGGCTCAGTGAGGAGGGCACTGGCCCCATATGCCAAGGGTGGAGGCTTCGATCCTGGCCCCAGCCAAACTGCAACAAAAAAATAGCCAGGCATTATGGCTGCTGCTTATAGTCCCAGCTACCCAGGAGGCTGAGGCAAGAGAATTGCTTAAGCCCAAGGGTGGAAGTTGCTGTGAGCTGTGACGCCACAGCACTCTACTGAGGGAGACAAAGTGAGACTCTGTCTCTAAAAAAAAAAGAAGACGACTCCTTAAAGGTGCTTCAGTTTTACTGAGCACCAGCGGCTGTGGGTGTTGGAGAAAAGGACCTCGAGCTCCCTCTGGAGGCCGACAGTAATAAGAGCAAGGAGAACCGAAGGGCAGTTGGAAGTGAAAAGAGGGCAAATGATGAGGGTGGAGAGGAAGAAAAATAACACTAAAATGCCACCCAAGGAGAATGTGAGCAGTTTGGGGACGTAATGAAATAACTCTATCCGTACAGCTGACCCATCGTGATTCCAACATTGAATCAGGTTTGGTCTGCATGAGCAGTAGTGTATGGAAGAAGTGACAGTGTGACTTCCAAGACTGCATCATAAAGTGCATTTTTTTGCATTCCATTTTAGTCTCTTGGATCACTTGCTTTGGGGGAAGCCTGTTGCCATGTTGTAAGGACACTCAAGCAGCCCTGTGGAGAAGTTCACATGAAGAGGGGCTGGAAAAAAAAAAGGGAAAAAAAAAAAAGAAGAAGGGCTGAAACCTAAGCCAAGAGCCAGTGTTAGCCTGTTGGCCACGTCAATGCGTCACCTCGGAGAAAAGATCCTTCAGCCCCAAACATTCTTTAGATGACTACAGCACCCACCAACAGCAGCCTTGTGGAATACCCTGATCCAGAACTGCCAGCCAAGCTGCTTCCAAACTCCTGACGCATGGAAACTTTTTGCTTTTCCTAATAGAACTGAGCCCATACTGCTCATGGCAGTAATCTTGATAATGTAGCCTTCCTTACATTTGCTTTTCTCCCTTCCCTGTCTTACTCTTACTGTTCCCTTACTACTATTTTTGGGGATAAACTTCCAAAAATCTCCACCCAGGTTCTTTTCTCAGGCTGTTTTTAGGAAGAACTCAAACTAACACAACCACGATAAGCTTGGTGTTTTCACAGATTCAGATGATGTTCTACTAAAAGCATATTAAACAAGGAATTCAAATTTGGGAAACAGTCTACTTCATAGAATTTTGTTGTTGTTGTTGTTGTTGTTTTTCCTAGCTGCCAAGAAAACAGATGGAGGAATTCCTGAAAGCTTTACTCAAACTAGCTTTCACTGTTTTTTTTGTTTGCTTTTTTTGTTTTGTTTAGCAATTTTTAGCCAGGAGTTTTTAACCACTTACAGATTTGACCTTGGAATCTTGTTGGAGACAAAATTTCCCCCAAAACTTCAAGACAGCTACTCTGGAGAGCTCTAAGTCAGCCTGGTCTGTCCAATCTGCCTGGAGTGAATTTTGATCAGAAAGTCAGAAACCAGGGGGCGGAGCAAGATGGCTGACTGGAAGCAGCTTCCGAAAAAGGCTCCTGTCCAAAAGGGAAGATAACCTCCAGAAACTGCACAATTAAGCTGAATACTGGGAGTCCAGCCGAGAAAGAGAAGTGATTTCTGCAGATCACCTCTGCTGAGACTGGCTGCAACCCCAAGAAAGCATGCTTCAGGTACAAAATTCATCTGAAAGGAAGAGTATCTGTCCCCTCCCCAAAGAAAGCTCTGAGTTTCTTGCTTTTCAGTTTCCTTTCTTTTATTCTCCTCTTTTGCTCTTGCGAGTTTTCTACAGACAAGTGGTGAACTGTGGACCTCTTGTCTCACCCCATGGAAGAGCTCTGTGGGAAGTGAGGTATGCTTCTCTTGAGCACCCTGGTGTGGCTCTGAAAACTCTATTTGCTAGGCAGAAAAACTGAACTAAAGTTTTCCCCACCATTCTTAACTTACTGCATACCCTTCCCCCCTTACCTGATGAACCAGAAACCTAACCCCCGCTGAGACTGAGGGAGGAGGTCCCTGAGCAGTGTCCCCAACCCCACCTGCTGGAACAAGCACCCCACCACGAAAAGACTTCTGGAGGGGCTGCAGCCTCCCTCCACTCTGGCCAGAGAAGCCACAGGTGAGTGCCTGGCCCCATGCCCTGTGCTTGCCAGGCTCCCACAGCCCGTCATCTACTAGAAACTCTGATGGCGACCAGGCCTCTGCAGGTTTGTCTCTGACCAGGAACTCCTCTCCTGGTGACCTCATGGGCCTCCTCCTGGCACCTACAGGGCCCCCATAGGCCGGCCCCTGACCACTAAATCCCCTGGCGACTGTGAGGCCCTGTGCTCCGAGCTTGCAGGGCTTCCGCAGGCCTGCCTTTTGCCAGGAACTCTGCCTACAACCACTAGGCCTCTGCAGGCCCGTCCCACGCCCAGGAATTCCTAAGGCAGTTGTCTGCCCCATCTTGCCAGGCTTCTGCAGGCCCACCGTCTACTAGAAACTCTGATGGCGACCTACAAAGGTCTGCCCTGGCCAGGAACTCCCTCGGCAACTGCACTGGCCTCCGCCTGTCACCCGCAGGGCCCCCGCAGATCCGCCCCTGGCCAGTAAATTCCCTGGTGACCATGCGGCCCTGTACCCCAAGCCTACAGGGCTTTCGCAGGTACGCCTTCTGCCAGGAACTCTGCCTGCAACCATCAGGCCTCTGCAGGGCAGCCCACGGCCAGGAACTCCCCTGGCAACTGCCTGGCCCTACGCCCGTGCTTGCTGGGCTTCTGCAGGTCCGCTGTCTGCTAGAGACTATGCTGGCAACCACCAGGCCTCAGCAGGTCTGCCCCCAGCCAGGAACTCCCCCGGCGACCATGCAGGCCTCTGCCTGGCACCCGCAGGGTAACTCTATTTCCTCCAGCTCCATAGTAGTTGGAGATTTTAATACTCCTTTAGCAGTGTTGGACAGATCCTCTAAGAAGAAGCTAAGTAAAGAAATTTTAGATTTAACCTTAACCATTCAACATCTGGATTTAACAGACATCTGCAGAACATTTCATCCTAATCAAATTGAATACACATTCTTCTCATCAACCCATGGAACATACTCCAAAATTGATCACATCTTAGGTCACAAGTCTAACCTCAGCAAATTTAAAAGAATAGAAATTATTCCTTGCATCTTCTCGGACCACCATGGAATAAAAGTTGAACTCAACAATAACAGGAATCTACATACTCATACAAAAACATGGAAGCTAAATAGCCTTATGCTGAAGGATAGATGCATCATAGATGAGATTAAGAAGGAAATTATCAGATTTTTGGAACAAAATGACAATGAAGACACAAATTACCAGAACCTCTGGGATACTGCAAAGGCAGTCCTAAGAGGGAAATTTATAGCACTGCAAGCCTTCCTCAAGAAAACAGAAAGGGAGGAAGTCAACAACTTAATGGGACATCTCAAGCAACTGGAGAAGGAAGGACTTTCCAACCCTAAACCCAGCAGAAGAAAAGAAATAACCAAAATTAGAGCAGAATTAAA
>CAUYON010036654.1:0-14785 GCA_963573935.1 Arctocebus calabarensis
GGGCTCCCTTGTCCAGTCCCCAAACCTATGCCCGGCCCCGCCCCCAGGCCCCCCCCCCCCCCCGCGGCCCCCCCCCCCCCCCCCCCCCCCCCCCGCCCGCCCCCCCCCCCCCGCCCCCGCCCCGCCCCCCCCCCCCCCCCCCCCCCCCGCCCCCCCCCGCCCCCCCCCGGGGCCGCCCCCCCCCCCGGGTCGAATCAACTCCCTAGGTGTTAGATCACCCATAGGCCTGTTAAAAAGTATATGAAAGATGAGAGTATGTTTTGGTACTGGTTCTGAGAGTATGGGAGTGTGAAAGCAAATGTGGATTATTAAACATTGTTCATGTTGGGTCCGTGTCTGTCTTGTCATTTGGTGTCATTTGTTCAGTGTTTATTGGAAGATTGGTCTCAGCCTGAAACAAACAGACTTAGAGACATTTATAAGTAGATTGCAGATCTTTTCTTTCAAGGGACACTTCAAGACTTTATTCCTTCTGAGATTGCCTTCTTTACTTACTTGTTTTTATGTGTCCTACATCCCTCACCGCCTGGTGAGTCCGGGCCAGGTAGTCATTGGTCTCTTATCCTTATTATTGGTATTGGGCTTGATAGCACTGCTCCTCTGGGTTGGTCCACCAGGGAGCATGTAGCCCTGACTTGTTTTTATCTCTTTGCGGTGACCTTGTTCATACTTCTGTCCCCACCTGGAGTATTTTTTCCAGCTAGTTCTGATTCTTCTTTGTCTCTCTAGTTCTTTGATTCCCCATCAGTCGCAGGACTTTGGGCCCCACCTTTTTCTGTCACCTGGGGAGGATTCTTCTATCAGAGCAACTAGCCCTCGACACGGGACCCTTTCCTTTTCCTAGTCTAAGGAGGTCTCTATTGCAGGAAGTGAAAACATTCTTGCACCTTATAAAGATCTAAGTGACTTACCCCTTCTATTTTCCCACTGATTCTATCTTAAATGGCAGTTTGATTGAAAAACTGAAGCTGCCCCAAAATATCTGGGTGTTGTGGTGGATGCCTGTCGTCCCCGCTACTTGGGAGGTTGAGGCAAGAGAATCATCTAAGCCCAAGATCGGGAGGTTGCTGTGACCTGTGACACCACAGCACTCTACTGAGGGTGACAAAGTGAGACTCTGTCTCTAAAAAAAATAAAAAAATAAAAATAATTGAAGCTGCCCAGTTTAAGAAGTGAGTTGGAATGTGTGCATGTGAGTGCTTGGAAACTAACTGAAATGAATAACAATATACTTCTTAGTGATCTTGAGAAGGCAGCAGGCAGCTATTAGAAACTCCCCTAAAGATAAGAACAAATTACACTGAGCTAAAACAACCTTGAAAAGAATTCTGTAACTAACAACAACACCCTGGTTTGTAATATCTGTAGCTATAACTATGTAGCTGATATTAAAACTGAAGAGGAAAAGAAGAAACAAGTATAAAAGAGTTTAGAAAAATGTTCCCTAGAACTCAACGTTTTATGCCTTGAGACACCTGAGTTCTTGCCAGCAATTAAAGGTTCCTTCCTCTATATTGTTGTTATAAGTATCTGTCTGTTTTAATTCACTGTTTTCCTCCAACATTCTTGTTCCCTGATGGGGGTGCTCCCCAGCACCCTGACTGACACCATTCCTTAAGAGCCCTTCTGTGCTGATTACTTGAAGATGAGAGCTTCAGCTGAGTAATGGGGAAGTCCCACAGCGGTTCTCTGTGACAGCAGCTCACCATTAGAGGAATGAACATAGAGGGGAAGAGCAGGCGCTGACAATGAACCTGCTTTGTAACTCCATCTCTGAAGTAGAACATAAAATACAACCCCTTGTGTATCCCATAACTTTTTTGCCTCTGGAAAATGAAGTTTAACTCCCCCTATCCCACTGTTCATTTAGAATCTTAAGGTTAAGTTAAATACCTAACTCCTTTAGCATCACAGACTTTTAGAGAAACTGGACTGAAACTTTGTATATGATTTTCTTTTTTCTAAGTTTGGAATTAAAAATAAAAGGAACCAGTAAATTGGGGAGAGAGATATGTGTAAAAAGACATGGGCGGCGCCTGTGGCTCATCGAGTAGGGCACCAGCCCCATATACCGAAGGTGGCTGGTTCAAATCCGGCCTTGGCTGAATTGCAAAAATCAAAAATAGCCAGGTGTTGTGGCAGGCACCTGTAGTCCCAGCTACTCAGGAGGCTGAGGCAAGAATTGCCTAAGCCCAGGAGTTGGAGGTTGCTGTGAGCTGTGTGACGCCACAGCACTCTACTGAGGGGTAAAAAGTGAGACTGTCTCTACAAAAAAAAAAAAAAAAAAAGAAAAGAAATAAAAAAGACATGGGTATAAAGATGTACTTTTAGCAAGGAAAGATAAAAGAAAAGAGAATAATTTTGGATTAGAAAACAATCTTGTGGGCTTGGCGCCTGTGACTCAACGGGCTAAGGCGCCAGCCACGTACACCTGAGCTGGCGGGTTCGAATCCAGCCCCGGGGCCCGCCAAACAACAATGACGGTTGCAACCAAAAAATGACCGGGAGTTGTGGTGGGCGCCTGTAGTCCCAGCTACTTGGGAGGCAGAGGCAGGAGACTCACTTGAGCCCAGGAACTGGAGGTTGCTGTGAGCTGTGATGCCACAGCACTCTATCCAGGGTGACAGCTTGAGGCTCTGTCTCAAAAAAAAAAAGAAAAATATCTTGTGTAAAAACTTTTTATCTTAAAGTAATTGGTGGTTTTTAAAAAAGAGAGATTTAAGACAAAAATGAAGGATTTTAAATTGATGAATGGTGGTGAGTGTAAGTTATAAATGTTTATGAAGAACTTAAAAGGAATTTCAAAATGTAATAATTTAGTTGTTTAAATTGTTAGGGAAACTGAGTCTCTGTCAAAGAAAAAGATCTTACTTTTTGAACCTTCTAATTATCAGTTTGACTGAATGAATAATTGGCTTCATAGTAAACTGGGGTTCTGCTTTGTAGGAAATACATTTTTGAGAGTAAGAGAAATTAGACAGAAAGGAAATGGCATTGGATAAGGAAAGAATCTTGTGTAATAAATTTGTCCTTAAAAAAATGGTTATATAAGGAAGTGAAAGGTAGGTCAAAAGTTAAAGAAAGTTTAGAATATTTTTAAATTGTCTGTGCTGATTAAATTAAGCTTATAAAAGGGAGTAAGTTTACTTGTGATCCAGTTAACTATGTATTGTCGTTAAAATCTTTTGGCTTGTAATCTTGTTTCAACAAATGTTTTAAGACTCTGATATTTGAAAAACCTTCCAAAGTCAAAACTCTAAATTCGGAGCTTGGCACCTGTAGCACAGTGGTTGTGGCGCTGGCCACATGCACTAAGGCTGGCAGATCCAAACTCAGCTGGGCCAACTAAACAACAAAAACACAATTCTAAATTTGGTCTTTTTGAACTATTAAAACTACTGAAAACCTGAGGAAAACAAATTAGACTTATTTGATTCATTAAAATGAATAGGAAACTGTCAAATATGAAATGGTAATTAATTTTGTATGAATTATGGTTATATGCATGTTCCAATATTATAAGACATTAGTCTCTCCTAAAGTATAAAATATTGGTCTGTCTTAATGTCTATTATCAGTAATAATGTTAATTCATCTAAAAAAAGGGAGAAGGGCGGCGCCTGTGGCTCAAAGGAGTAGGGCACCGGCCCCATATGCCAGAGGTGGAGGGTTCAAACCCAGCCCCAGCCAAAAACCGCAAAAAAAAAAAAAAAAAGGTCTATGCCTGAGAACTAGAGAGAGGTTATTAATGATGTTGTTCATCCTGTAAAGCTACTCCGCCACCTGGTGTCCTGGAAATATATTGCAACATATTTATTTCTTATTTTGAGACGCATTCTCTGTTGCCCTGGTAGAGTGCCATGGTGTCATAGCTTACAGCAACTCCAACTCCTGGGCTTAAGCGATTGTTCTCAGCCCTAATTTAACAGTGTTAAAAACTACCAGCAGGGGTGGTTGTTCACCACCTAGTACATCACCTAATCCTAGTACTCTGGGAGACTGAGATGGCTTGAGCTCAGGAGTTGGAGACCAGCCTGTGCAAGAAAGGACCAAAAGGAAAAAACAAAACAAACAACAACAACAACAAAAAAAAACAAGCAAAAAGAAAAAGAAAACTTAATCTGGCGCTGTGGTGGGCCAGGACTACTTACTACTACTATTTATCCAGAGACTATTCACTACTTCCATCAGGCTGGCTACAAAACAGAAATGAACTTTTGCTATTACCTGCTGCAAGTCAATGGAAAATACTTAAAACTACCTCAGACTTGCTTGGTGTCCGTACCACAGTAGTTATGATGCCAACCACATACGCCAAGGATGGCGAGTTCAAACCCATCCTGGAGCCAGCTAAGCAACAATAACTGCAACAAAAAATAGCCAGGCCTCTGTGGCATGCCTAGTTACTTAGGAGGCTGAAGCAAGAGGGTTGCTTGAGCCCAAGATTTTGAGGTTGCTATGAGGTATGATGCCATGCCACTCTACCCAGGGCAACAGAATGAGACTGTCTGGAGAGAGAGAGAGAGAGAGAGAGAGAGAGAGAGAGAGAGAGAGAGAGAGAGAGATATCTAACGTTTTATTTGGGAAGAAAGAATTGCAATTTGGGAGCATTCAGGCAGACTGAGTGGTCTTCAGTATGTAAGAGGAAGAAAGAAAAGGTGGAGGGTTTTATACAAAAGAGGAAAATTATATGTCATCTTTGGAGAAGGTTTATTGGTATTATTAAATCTTTGAGGAGTTTGAAGGCTTCTATTGGTGGGCAAAGGCAGTGGGCAAAATTAGTTCTAGAGTTGCAGTAAGTTACCTCAGCAACTACAGATCAAACTTGTCTCAGGGTACAGTAAGCAGTTTTAGTAACCAGGCTCACACAAAATTAACATCGGCAGAGTGAAGTGATGTGGGCCCATTGCTTTTACCCCTTGGTTTCTGTTTTTTTGTTTTTTGAGACAGTCTCAAGCTTTTGCCCTGGGTAGAGTGCCGTGGCGTCATAGCATTCAGCAACCTCCAACTCTTGGGCTCAAGCGATTCTCTCGCCGCAGCCTCCCAAGTAGCTGGGAGGGCCAAAACGTCCAGCTATGTTTTGTTGCAGTTGTCATTTACTTAGCTGGCCCCAGGGTGGTTTTGAACCCACTACCCTTGGTGTGTGTGGCTGGCACAATACCCATTGTGCTACAGGCGCTAATTATGACTGAGGTAAAGTTTTAAGTATTTTCCATTGACTTGCAGCAGGTAATAGCTAAAGTCCATTTCTGTTTTGTAGCCAGCCTGATGGAAATAGTGAATAGTCTCTGGATAAAGCCCATTCTTTTTATTTTTGGGTATATGCACCTGCATGATTCTCAAGTGATCCTTCCCACATTAGGGGTGCCACAAGGGGAATTTTTTCCTTCTATGCTGCTATTTTAGCCTCTTTATCAGCAAGTTGGTTACCTTCAGAAATCTCATCTAAGGTCTTTTGGTGTCCTTTACAATTAATAACTGCCACTTCTTGTGGAGAATGAACAGCTTGTAATAACCTGTCTATTTCATGATGCTATTTTATGGGGGAGCTATTGGAAGTTAGGTATCATCTTTCCTTTCATATGGGAGCATGGCACATAACATGAGGAAGGCATATTTTGAGTCAGTGTATACATTGACTCATTTGTCTCTCCCAATTTCTAAAGCATGGGTTTAAAGATATTAGCTCCATTAATTGCACACTGGTTCCTGAAGGGAGAGACCCACTCTCAATTACAACAGTAATTGTGACTACAGTAGAGCCTGCTTTGTGACTTCCTTCTTCTATGAAAGAACTTCCATCTGGATACAAAACCATGTCTGGATTGGGTAGAGGAGTTTCTTGTAAGTCTTCTCTAGCTGCATAGGTCTGTGCTATAATTTGTTGTCAAATATGCCCTATTTCCTCCTTGGATTCAGAGAGGAAAGTGGCAGGATTCAAAGTGGCACAGGTACATAATTGTAGCACTGGTTATTCTAGTAATAAGACTTGATATTTAAAAAGGTGGTTATCTGACTGCCAAAGATTGTCTTTTGAATTTAAAAGTCCAAAGGTCATAAGAAGTGTAAATAATTCGTTCTCATCCCAAAGTTAGCTTAGTTGCTTCTGGAGTTAAGAGGGCTACAGTTGTTACAACCCATAGATAGTGTGGCCATCCCATGGCCACAGTTTCAATATCTTTACCAAGATGAACTACACATTGTAAAAGTGGACCCTGTTGTTTGATCAAAACTCCTAGGGCAATTCCAGTCCACTCTGTAACATACAGATTAAATTGTCCAGTAAGAAGACTTAAAGCAGGGCCCTGTAAAAGAGCATTTATCAACTGTTGTGATGCTTTATCTGTTTCTGGTTCCCATTCTAGAGTGACAGGGCACTCTTTTTCAGTATTTTAAATTATAGAGTGGTCTAGCTATTTCACTATATCCAGGAATCCAGAGTCTACAAAAGCCTGTAATTCCTAAGAAGCCTCCAAAGTGTCTGAGAGTTTGAGGTTTAGGGTGGGCCAATATTGGTTCTATTCTTTCCTTGCCCAAAGCTCTCTTTCCCTGTGATAGTTGGAGACCCAAATAGTGCACTTCAGACACACATAATTGGACTTTGGCTTTGGAAACTTTATACCCACAATCGGCTAAAAAGTTTAATATTAATAGAGCATGGGTGGTGCCTGAGGCTCAAAGGAGTAGGGCGCTGGCCCCATATGCTGGAGGTGGCGGGTTCAAACCCAGCCCCGGCCAAAAAAAAAAAAAAATAGAGCTTGGGTGGGTTTGTGGCATTCCTCTGCATCTGGTGCTCCCAAAAGAATGTCATCTACATACTGAAGAAGAGTCTCTGTAGGATATGAGAAACATTGAAGTCTTGGGCTAAGTCTTGTCCAAATAAATGAGGGCTGTTCCTAAATCCCTGAGGGAACACAGTCATGTGAGGTAGGTTTTGGAGTCAGAGGGGTCTTCAAAAGCAAAATGGTATTGGGAATTCTCATGAAGAATAATGCATAAAATGGCATCTTTTTTTTTTTTTTTTTGAGACAGAGCCTCAAGCTGTCACCCTGGATAGAGTGCCATAGCATCACAGCTCACAGCAATCTCCAAGTCCTGGGCTCAAGTGAGTCTCCTGCCTCTGCCTCCCAAACAGCTGGGACTACAGGTGCCCACAACACTAGCTATTTTTTGGTTGCAGCCGTCATTGTTGTTTGGTGGACCCGGGCTGGATTCGAACCTGCCAGCTCAGGTGTACGTGGCTGGCGCCTTAGCCCGTTGAGCCACAGGCGCCGAACCTTAAAATGGCATCTTTTAAGTCGATGATGGTGAAACAGGCAGCTTTTTCAGGGATTTGAGCTAATAAAGTATATGGACTGGGAACTATAGGATGGAGAGGAATGACTGCTTCATGTATAATGTGGAGGTTTTGGACTAGTCTCCAAGTTCCGTTTGTCTTTGGCATTCCTAAAATAGAAGTGTTACATGGACTACTGCAAGGTATTAATAATTTCTGTCACTTTATATTCTGTATTATGGGTATTAGCCCATTCTTAGCTTCTGCTTTTAGAGGATATTGTTTTAGATTTGATAGATAGTAGCTTTTTTTAAACTTAATGTGGACTGGTTGAGCATATCTTGCTCTTTCATCTGTCTTTCGGTAGCACATACTTCTGGGTTAATTTCTGTGTCCAATAAGGGAAAGCATAATATAGCTTCTTGACCCACATTCATATAAATGGTTGTTCCCACTTTAGTTAATATGTCCCTCCCCTAAAGGGGAGCAGGACTTTCAGTCATGACCGGGACGGCATGGGAGAACAGCCAGTCACCCCAATTGCAGCTTAAAGGCTGAGAGAATAATTTAGTAACTGACTTTCCAGACACCTCCTGTATAGTTACAGATTTGGGGGTTAGAAGACCTGGGTTAGAGAGGACTATAGAAAAGGTTGCTCCAGTGTCTGGAAGAAATTCTGTCTCCTGGCCCTCAACTATGAGGCAGCCTTGGGGCTCTTGAGGGGTAATGACATAAGCTGGAGCCATGAAAATCTGCCCCGGGTACTGTCAGTCCAGTTTGGTGGCTGATGGGGTCACTGTCAGAAGGTCTTCACCTCAGGGGACAGGCTACCCTCCAGTGGTCACCCTTGCATTCTGGACAGGTGTCAAGTAGCTTGCTCAGCATGAGGTGCTACTGGGGTCAATCTCTCTTGAAGTGGCCAGTCCGACCACATTGGAAGCACTGGTTCTCAGCTCCTCTAGCTTTCCTTTGTCCTTGAATGGTGCCTGTTTGACAGAGAGCCATTAGTAGAGCAGTCATTCTTTTTTTATCCCCCTTTTCTTTTTTTTCTTCTTCCTCTTGATCTCCATTTTGAAAGATGGCTGTGGCCATTTTGAGAAGATTCTGCAAGTTCTGACTGGGGCCTAGGTTCAATTTCTGGAGTGGTCTTCTAATATCTGGGGCTGCTCAAATGATAAATTTATTTTTTAAAATAATGTGGCCCTCTAAGGTGTCAGGTGTAAATTGAGTGTGTTTTCTCATCACCTCCCTAAGCCGCTCAAGAAAAGCTGAGGGACTATCATTTTGCTCCTGGTAAATAGTAGACAACTTGGAATAATTCATAGGCTTTTTCTTGCATTGACATAAACCTTCCAGGATACGAAAGAAAATGTTTACGCCACCAATCACCTTGTTTCTCAGGGTCCCATTCCGGATCCTTAAAGGGAACTTCTTGTTATCCTGTGGGGTATTTGTCACTTTCCTCAGAGGACATAGTGCTATCAGTATTGGACACGAACCACAAATCACTGCACTTTCTAGTCTAATCCAAGACTTCATGTTTCAAATTCAAAGTTAAAGTTTGATCTAGTAGTAGCATTTTGTCCTAACCCTTGGAGAACATCTCTGTCCTTATCTTGGTCATCAGAAAATTTTTCTAAGTCAAGCTTAATTTGTTTTAAATCTGCCAGAGGAAATGGAGTGGATACCTATGCGTTCCCCCTTTCACCACCTGCCGTCTCAGCCAAGGGACACAAAGCAGGATACAGTGGCTTTCTGGGAGTCCCAACAGGAACAGAAGAAACTCTGGGGATAAATTTCTTCTTGGGGTTTTGTAAAGACATGGAGGATGGTGCAGGAGAATTAGATGGTGGGTTTGAACTAGGTGATGATAGCGTCTCTCTCAGGAACTCCTGGTCATTTGAGGAAGTTATTACGGCCAGGAGAGGTGAATGTATCTGACAAGTTTTACACAGTTGGGGATTGTCCCTGAAAAAAAAGAAAGCTTTCACATAGGGCACTTCAGACCTCTTCCCTTCTTGTTCTTTTTTTTTTTTTTTGAGACAGAGCCCCAGCTGTCACCCTGTATCGAGTGCTGTGGCATTACAGCTCATAGCAACCTCCAATTCCTGGGCTCAAGCGAGTCTCCTGCCTCTTCCTCCCAAGTAGCTAGGACTACAGGCGCCCACCACAACGCCCGGCCATTTTTTGGTTGCTGCCATCATTATTGTTTGGACTTGATTAGAACCCGCCAGCTGGACTTGATTCGAACCCGCCAGCTCAGGTGTACGTGGCTGGCACCTTAGCCTGTTGAGCCATAGGTGCCGAGCCTCTTCCCTTCTTGTTTACAAAAAAGATCTAATTGAAAAACGGCATAATTTAGAGTACCATCTGGCGGCCATTATTCACCATTAGGGAGTTGATATTGAGGCCTGGCCTGGGTACAGAAGAAAATCATACATTCTTTTTTCAGCATTTGGGGATTAAACATGTCCCAGTGCTTCAGAATACAGCCCAGTGGGTTGTTCTCCTGGTGAGAGAATGTTACCCAACTGTGGGAAAGAATAAACGTCCAGTGCTTTAATCAGTCTCACCCTCTCTGTTCCTGGGTTGTCAAAGGATCCTCTCACCAACCCAAGAAGCCTTCTAGCCAAACGAAAGGAAGCTTCCTTGCAATGCTTGGAGAGGAATTCCTGAAGAGTGTGGTCTCAGCCTCTATGCTTGTTTGAATTTAGCCACAATTACCAGTGTAGCACTTGTACCCATGGTCTGTCCTGTGCTAGTAACTTTCCAGCATCACAGCCTGAGAAATCAGGTATCTGGGAGCCTGGTTCCACCTGATGCAAGTTCTGCCCCTTTCT
Organism: Arctocebus calabarensis; assembly: GCA_963573935.1. Lineage (NCBI taxonomy): Eukaryota > Metazoa > Chordata > Mammalia > Primates > Lorisidae > Arctocebus > Arctocebus calabarensis. The sequence continues at coordinate 10,117 of CAUYON010036654.1, forward strand.
TCACTTGCCATTGAGTATATATGTGTTAATCAAAGTGGGGATGGGCCCTGCCCCAGGATGGTGCTTGCACATGTAATCCTTTATAATTTTTACAAGCTTTTTCTAAATTTGTAGTAACAAAGGAAAATAGGCTTACTTTTTAAAAAAAATTTATTTACGTTTCCACTTTTTGCCTTCACAGAATTAAAAAGGCTTAAAATTTAATAACAATAACAATGTTTAAGATAAGGACTAGAAACAAAAGCCTCATGAAGAATGACGGAAGATAAATACATTCAGAAAAGAAATCAGATGATTGCTGCATAGAAATATTAAGCAGTAATAATAATAATAATGCAAAGAAAGTAACATTCACATTGTCAGATAAGAATAAGTCTATTATAGAAAGCTTTGACTCTGAAGCTCAGTATGGAGTCATCAGTTAACTTCTTTTTTTTCCAAAGTCTCAAAAAATAGACAACTAATACTTATAAATAAAAGTAAAAGATAATTTCAGAAAAACAGATCATGCCAAATCTTATAGAAAATGGAAAAAGAAGAAATAGAGTTAATACTTTGCATGAAATATCACATCTTATAACAGTGAAATTGTTTTCTCTTTTGTCTTGTGATTTTTTTTTTGAGGTGAAATTTAAGTTTTTGTGTGAGTTGTACCCTTATATCTATCTTAAGTGTCTTGCTTGTACTGTATCACATCATACCTTTGTTTAATTCTTTTTTTTTTTTTTTGTAGAGACAGAGTCTCACTTTATCCCCCGGGGTAGAGTGCCATGGCGTCACACTGCTCACAGCAACCTCCAGTTCTTGGGCTTAAGCGATTCTCTCGCCTCAGCCTCCCTATGTTTAATTCTTAATAAACTGTTCACTTGTTAAAAAAAAAGAAAAAAAGAAATACTTCAAAATCATTCTACTTACTCTAGATAAACCTGATATTAAAATTGGAGAAAATATATTATTATAAAGGGGAAATTACAAACATATTTCACTAATAAATGAGGATGCAATGTACTAAACATCATATTAACAAGTTGAATTAAAAATTTATGCTTAAGTAATGTACATAGGTCAAAATTAAATCCAATTTATGTGAGAATTAGTCACCATTTTCTTGTTTTTTCTTCTTTTTTTTCCTTTGTTTCCTTGCCCACAGCCCCTCCCTCCTTCTCTGTCCATCTCCCCTTCCCATATGCCCCATTGTGTCATTACCTGTCATGAACTGTCCTCATATCAAAATTGAATACATAGGATACATACTAGGTATATTTCCCTAAAGTAAAATTTTATGAGTTTTTCCTTTTTTTTTAATAATATAAGTTTGTATTCATTTTTGTTTTCTTTTCTTTTTCTCTCTTTCTTTCTTTTTTCTTTTTTTTTTTTTTGTAAAATAATTTGTTTTCTTGCTCAGCATCTGTAGCTCAGTGGCTTGGTAGCCAGTGCTATACACCAGTGCTGGCAGATTCAAACCCAGCTCAGGCCTGCCAAATAACAATGACTACTAAAAGCCAAAAATAGCCCAGTGTTGTGGTGGGCACCTATAGTCCCAGCTACTTGGGAGGCTGAGACAAGAGAATAGCTGATGCACAAGAGTCGGAGGTTGTTGTGAGCTGTGATGCCAAAGCACTTTACCAGGTAACATACTGAAACTCTGGCTCAAAAAAAAAGAAAGACAAAAAAAAAAAACCAGAAAAAATGCATGTATTTTCTAAGATAATTACATATTTTGGTAAATTATCGTTCACAAAATCACAACAGAAAACTTCCAATGGTATACAGCAATATTCACTACTTGCTCACATATTTTGGGGTCTCTTTAAGACACTTTCTACTTTGTGATCTTGTCAGAACAGATAAAAGAAGAAGGAATTGAGAGAGAAAACTAAAACTTCTCAGAGTGGATAATTTGATGTCAGTTGTATCATAGAAGGCATATTCTTATTGTCTTTTCATCATTTCAAACTATGGTTACACCAAGGCTACATCCAAATAACTTCCTTTATTTATCAAACACATAACCATTTTTGATTTGGAAACATTCTCATTGAATATGGAAATTTTTCTTTTTTTTCTTTTTTGTTTTTAATAAGAAATATAAACATAGATTATGAATATATTTATGCATTTGAGGGGTACAATGTGTTCATTATTTAAACAATTTGGAATGCTTACCTCAAACTAATTCACTTAATTATTGTGTGAAGACATTTATGTTCTATACATGGAAGAGTTCACTTCTACCCTTGTGATACGCTCCATAGTTGTGAGCCCCCTTTACCCACATTCTAAAGAACCTCTGCCTCTCATCCAATCCTCTTCTTTTTCTCTACTTCATCCTGGCCTATAGGTGTGATTTATCTTTCATAAAAAGCATGAGTAATTATAAATTGGTCTCCTAACATTACTGAGTACATTGGATAATTGTTCTTCCATTCTTGAGATACTTTCCTAAGAAGAGTATTTTCCAGCTCCAGCCATGTAAATATAAAAGAGGTAAAATCTCCATCTTTTTTAAGGCTGGAAGCCCTAGTATTCCATGGTAGACGTATGCCGCTATTTATTAAACCATTAATAGATTGATGGGCACTAGGGCTTCTTCCATGACCTGGCGGTGATGAATTGAGCTGCAATGAACAATCTGGTGCAAATAACTTTGTTGCAAAGTAATTTTTGGTCTTTTGGATATACACCTAGTAGAGGAATTACAAAATCAAATGGCTGGTCTACTTTTCAATACCTGAGTGTTCTCCAACCTTCTTTCCAGAAGAAACATATTAACTTGCATGAACACCAGCAATGAAGAAGTGTTCCCTTTCCTCCACTTCCAGAAACATCTGTAGTTTTGGGAGTTTGTTATGTTGACAACTCATACTGCAGTTAGATTATATCTCAAAGTGGCATTGATTTGCATTTCTCTGATGATAAAGATGGTAAGTATTTTTTTCATGTGTCTTTAGAACATGCACCTGTCATCTTCAGAGAAGCTTCTGTTCAATCTCTTGCCCACAATAAAGTGTGATCACTTGTTCTTTTCTTATTAATAAGATTGAGTTCTCTGTGGATTCTGATTATCAAACCTTTTTCAGAAACATAACCTGCAATTATCCTCCCTATTCTGAGGGCTGTCTTCTTATTTTACTTACACTTTTCTTGGAAGTGCAGAAACTTTTTAGTTTGATCTGATCCCAGCAGTGTATTTTTGGTGTAGCTACAATTGCTTGAGGGGGACGTCCTCATAAAGTATTCTCCCAGGCCAGATTCTCCTAGTGTTTCCCCTGCACTCAATCCAAGAATCTTTCTAGTTTCATGTCTTAATTTTAAGTCTTTTATACAGTGAGAGTCAATTTTTGTTAGAGGTAAAAAATGTGAGTCCACTTTCTAGCGTCTATAAATCGCCATCCAGGTCACCCAGCACTATTTGCTAAATGGGGAATCATTCCCCTAATTTATATTTTTTATAGACTATCAAATATACAATGGCAGTAAGTATCTGGGTTCACCTCTTGGTTCTCAATTCTGTTCCATACATCTACATCTCTGTTTTTGTGCCAGTGTCATGCTGGTTTTGATCACTATAGATTTATAGTATAGTCTGAAATCTGGTAGAATGATTCCTCCTGATTTGTTTTTATTTATGAGTAAAGTCTTGGCTATTCAAAGATTTTTTTGGTTTACATATAAAATGAAGTACTAATTTTCCACATCTTTAACGTATGAAGGAGGTGTTAATGGGGGTTTAATGAAACCTGTAGATTGCTTTGGGTAGTATGGACATTTTAACAATGTTGATTCTTCCCAGCAATGAGCATGGTATGTTTTCCATTTGTTAACACCCTCAGCTATCTCTTTCCTCAGTTTCATAGTTCTCTTCATAGAGACCTTTCACATTCTTTGTTAGGTCCACTCCCAGATATTTCACCTTCTTTGGCACTACTCTAAAAACAATAGAGTTGTTGACTATTTTTCAGCTTGTCTGTTGACAGTATATATGAAAGCTACTGATTTTTGGGCTCAGCACCTGTGGCTCAACAGGCTAAGGCACCAGCAATGTACACCTGAGCTGGCAGGTTCGATTCCAGCCCAGGCCTGCCAAACAACAATGGTGGCTGCAACAACAACAAAAAAAGAAATGGCCAGGCATTGTGGCAGGTGCCTGTAGTCCCAAGTACTTGGGAGGCAGGAGCCTAGATTGAGCCCAGGAATTGGAGGTTGCTGTGAGCTGTGATGCCACAGCACCCTATCCAGGGCAATAGCTTGAGGATCTGTCTCAAAAAAAAAAAAAAAAAAAAGCTCCTGATTTTTTTTAAAAATAATTTTATTAAATCATATTTGTGTACATTGGTGCAATCATAGGGCAGAATGTGCTTGATATACAATCGGAAACATTTTGATAGTACTGTTAGAGATAGCCTTTATGGCATTTTCTTGATCACTATATAAAGACGTTGATACTCCACATTTAATAATTTTCACCAGTACCCTGCTAAGATGCACTGTAGGTGTGACCCCACTAATTGCCCTCCCTCCACCCCCTCCCCCTCCCTTCCCTTTCCCTTTTCCCTGTATTCTTGTGCTATAATTGGGTTTTAGCCTTCATATGAAAGCTATAAATTAGCTTCATATTAGGGCTGAGTACATTGGATACTTTTTCTTCCATTCTTGAGATACTTTGCTA
>CAUYON010036657.1:0-20290 GCA_963573935.1 Arctocebus calabarensis
CTGTGATGCCACAGCACTCTATCCAGGGTGACAGCTTGAGGCTCTGTCTCAAAAAAAAAAAAACAACTAAGTTTTGTTGTCAATTGTAAACTTTTGTCAGATTTTTTTTTTTTTTTTTTTGAGACAGAGCCTCAAGTCTTCACCCTGGGTAGAGTGCCGTGGCATCCCAGCTTACAGCAACCTCCAATTCCTGGGCTCAAGCGAGTCTCTTGCCTCAGCCGCCCAAGGGCTGAGACTACAGGCGCCCGCCACAACGCCCGGCCATTTTTTGGTTGCAGCCGTCATGTTGTTTGGCGGGCCCTGGGGTTGGATTCGATCCTGCCAGCTCAGGTGTACGTGGCTGGCGCCTTAGCCCGTTGAGCCACAGGCGCCGAGCCTTTTGTCAGATTTTTAAATCATGGAATTTTTTCTTTTTGAGACAGTCTCAATTTGTTGCTCTCAGTAGGGTGCTGTAATGTCACAGCTCACAGCAACCTCTGACTTTTGGACTCAAGTGATTCTCTTGCCTTGGCCTTCCAAGTAGCCGGGACTACAGGTACCCGCCACAGTGCCCGGCTGTTTTTAGAGATGAGGTTTCACTCTGGCTCAGGCTGCTCTCAAACTTGTGAGGTCAGGTGATCTGCCTGCATCAACCTCCCAGAGTGCTAGGATTACAGGTGTCAGCCACCACACCCAGCCTTTAAATCATGAAAATTTTTGTCATCCATAGTTATTATTTTGAATTTTCTTTTCTTCTTCTTTTTTTTTTGTAACTAGGTAAAGAACTGTATTAACCTTTCTTTCAAACTTTATTCCTAGTCTCCTTCAGCTTAATTAGCTACAAAAAATGAATTATGTATAAGCAAAAACTGAAAAGAGCTGCAAGGTCCAAGGGGCTTGGGCTTAAAACTATTGGAGATCTAGATTTTATTAGCTCCATAGACAAAAACAATTGTTAAAAGCAGTCATAATATAAAATAGCAGCTCCCAGTAACTTCTTCAAGTTTCATCTTCAGAAGTTGACTCAGTTCAGTCTGCCTCGTTCTTGGAAGCCTTATGGAAATTTTCCACAAGATCTGGAGCTTCATCATCATCTTCCTCTCCGGCAGCAAGTGGTGCTTTTCCATCCACAGATTGTTCAGGCAGAACGTCCGCCTGTCTCCTCAAGCTAGTCAGACTGTCTGCACCAAGCTGCACCAAGATGCTGGGGAGCATTTCTGTCAACTGCTTTGTCTCAGCATGGCCTGTAATGGGGAAAGAGTTTGCTGCCAGAGATGCCTGAACTTTAGGGTTGTTAAAGTGGATCACTGTTCCTTGGTTTGTAAACATATTCACCTCTTCAATACCAGAGATAGTGTTTACTCCTAACTGCTTTTTTTTTTGGTAGAGGCAGAGTTTCACTTTATCACCCTCAGTAGAGTGCCATGGCGTCACACAGCTCACAGCAACCTCCAACTCCTGGGCTTAGGCGATTCTCTTGCCTCAGCCTCCAGAGTAGCTGGGACTACAGGCGCCCACCACAACGCCTGGCTACTTTGTTGTTTTTTTTTTGAGACAGAGCCTCAAGCTGTCACCCTGGATAGAGTGCGGTGGCATCACAGCTCACAGCAACCTCCAATTCCTGGGCTCAAGCGAGTCTCTTGCCTCTGCCTCCCAAGTAGCTGGGACTACAGACACCCGCCACAACGCCCAGCCATTTTTTGGTTGTAGCCATCATTATTGTTTGGTGGGCCCGGGCTGGATTCGAACCCGCCAGCTCAGGTGTACATGGCTGGCACCTTAGCCTGTTAAGCCACAGGTGCCGAGCCATGCCTGGCTATTTTTTTGGTGCAGGTTGACTGGGGCTGGGTTCGAACTCGCCACCCTCAGTATATGGGGCCGGCGCCATATCCACTGAGCCACAGGCCCCACCCTACTCCTAATTTCTTTAAGGAGAACTGAAGATTTTTGTCATCTGCTGTAGCTGTTCTAGGAACCACCTTCTTTCTGTGAGCACTTTCTTTCCCACCAATGCGCACTTGTGCCTGTAGTTTGTGAGTTTCTCTTGGTTCATGATAGTTTCTTTCATCTTGTCGGAATGTAAAGGGGGGCGCGCAGGGGTCTAGGGGTGGTGCTCAGGGGGTCTCAGGTAGACCAGCTGAGTTTCTTAATTTTCTTTAGAAGTATTTGCAATCAGTTATACTACAAAATTGTTTTTCATGGAAAAGACTCTTGAATATAGATTTCTGATAACTTTAAGATCAGTGGGCTAAATAGACATTTCCTTAAAGAAACAGATGGTTCGTGAAATTGCTAATCAAGATCAAGCAAAAGAAAAACATAATTAGATGAAATAAAGTAATTGATGAAGATGTTTTTATAACTTTATTTAAAAGATTGTGCTTTATTTAAATGTTTTGTTTTCTAGAGTTCACGAAATTTTTTCTCTTAAGTTACCAATAGATTACAGCACTTTAGTAGAATATACTTCTGTGAACAAAGGTGGATGCATTTGCTTTTTCCCTCTACTTGATTCTTCCAAAGTTTGGAAACTGTGAGTAGTGTTATTTTTATATAATTTGGTTATTAGCATAAATTTAATAAAAATTTGCTTTCTCATTATAGTATAATTGAGAGTTACCAAGACTTGACTGAAATACTGTATTTAAGATTGTGCATAGAATTGCCTGGTTTCCAAAATGTTCAGCCTTATAGTAAGAAAGTCAAAATTGTCACTTTCTGGCAGGACCAGGAATCTTAAGATTATAGGTAAACTCTAACATCTGCCTTGATTTCACTCCCCAACCTCAAGAGGATTTAAAACCTGAAATTCCTGTGTGATCAGTATACAAAGAAAAAATTATTTTTATTATCAATCTATCTATTTTTCTTTTTTTTGAGACAGAGTCTCACTTTGTTGCTCCCTGTAGAGTGCTGTGGCATCACAACTCACAGCAACCTTCAGCTCTTGGACTTAAGCAATTCTCTTGCCTCAGCCTCCCAAGTAGCTGGGCGACAGGCACCTGCCACAACGCCCAGCTATCATTATTATTGTTGTTGTTGTTGTTGCAGTTTGGCTGGGGCCAGGTTCAAACCCGCCACCCTCGGTATATGGGGCTGGTGCTCTACTCACTGAACCACAGGCACCGCCCTATCTATCTATCTTGAGGCAGAGTCTCACTCTGTTGCCCTGGGTAGAATGCTGTGGTTTCATGGTTTATAATAACCTCAAACTCTTGGGCTCAAGTGATCCTCTTATCTCAGCCTCCTGAGTAGCTGGACTGCCACTACACACAGTTATTTATTTATTTTTATTTTTTTTGAGACAGAGCCTCAAGCTGTCACCCTGGATAGAGTGCGGTGGCATCACAGCTCACAGCAACCTCCAATTCCTGGGCTCAAGCGAGTCTCTTGCCTCTGCCTCCCAAGTTGCTGGGACTACAGGAGCCCGCCACAACGCCTGGCCATTTTTTGGTTGCAGCCATCATTGTTGTTTGGCGGGCCCGGGCTGGATTCAAACCCGCCAGCTCAGGTATATGTGGCTGGCGCCTTAGCCCGTTTAGCCACAGGCACCGAGCCTACACACAGTTATTTTAAAGAAAGGCTATAACACACCTGTTACTAGAATTCTTCTAGATTTCTCCAACCTATCTTTCTTCCATGGAATTGTTAAAAATAGGAACTGCTCTGTTCCTAAAGTCCTATAAACTGAAACTTGATGAATTTTAAAGAACAAGTCTTATGCCTAATGTATGGGCCACCCAGAATTTTCACCCAATGCCATAAGCAAAGACATTCAACCTTCAAACTGAGATGAATTGTTTTCATGCTGTAGACGATTGTTCCTCATGTCAGAACAAAACTCCTCATCATAGTAAGACTCTTACCCCACTTAATATAATAGCACCTTTTTCACTTTCAGTATAATGATGTAATTGAAATTTTGCAATCAGTTGGGTGCAGTGGCTCATGGCTTATAGTCCCAGCTACTTGAGAAACTGTTGCAGGTAGATCACAGCCCAGGAGTTTGAGGCTGCCGAGAGCTATGATTATGCAACTGCGCTCCCTCTGGGCGGCAGAGCAAGACCCTGTGTCTAATAAAATAAAGATATTTTATCATCGGTACCTTCTGGTAACTTGACAAAACCTGACCTAAGAGATTCCTTAGTATCCATTGGTTAAATAAGGAAATGTCTCCTTATTTAATTAGCTGTTGCTAATACTGCATGCTATTCCTGGATGAATTCCCCTGGGAAAGTTGAGCCCCACATATCGTAAAGTTTAAAATGGGCTGCATGGGGCAGTGCCTGTGGCTCAGTGGGCAGGGCGCTGGCCCCATATATGGAGGGTGACGGGTTCAAATCTGGCCTCAGCCAAACTGCAACAAAAAAATAGCTGGGCGTTGTGGCAGGTGCCTGTAGTCCCAGCTACTCGGGAGGCTAAGGCAAGAGAATCGCCTAAGCCCAGGAGTTGGAGGTTGCTGTGAGCTGTGACTCCACGGCACTCTACCGAGGGCGATAAAGTGAGACTGTCTCCTCAAAGAAAAAAAAAACTGGGCTGCATGGTTACAAGCCCTACTTAATTCATTATGGTCATTTGATTTATTCAATTGGTTGCCTTTAAGTCTAGGTTCATGGCTCAAAACTATGGTATAAACTGGGATTATTATGCAGTATATTACTATTAATTATACTCTGTATTTCCTCTATTTAAGCTTTGTCTATTACTTGTTAAATTTTTGCAAAAGTGCAATTCCTAAAAGAATAACACTGGCCCAGCACTTTGAGATACCAAACTGAGCTTAATAGTGGACTCCAAGTAGACTCAGCCTGAGAGTCACTCCCTGCAAACAATCCTTTTATTCAAATGTGATTAAAAGGGTTTTGACAACAACTTCTAGTTACCAGTCACTCCTTCCCATGTGGGACAAGACCAGAAACACAGGACAAGTAAGTCTATCTTGGCACCAAGCAACATCAAAGGTAAGGAATCAGCGATGCTCTTAGAGAAAGATCTTGAAACGCTAGAAATGTGAACTGTAATGTGAAGAAATGTGAAAGATCTTGAAATGCTAGAAATGTGCCTGTAATCCTGACACTCTGGGAGGCCGGGGCAGGTAGATTGCCTGAGCTCCAGAGTTTGAAACCAGCCTAGGTAAGACCCCATCTCTACTAAAACTAGAAAAACTAGCCAGGCATTGTGGTGAGTGCCTGTCATCCCAGCTACTCGGGAGGCTGAGACAAGAGGGTCTCTTGAACCTAAGAGTTTGAGGTTACTGTGAGATACAATGCCGTGGCACTCTGCCCAGAGCACAGAGTGAGATTCTGTCTCAAAAAAAAGGCTCAGCACCCTTAGCACAGTGATTACGGCACTGGCCACATATACTGAGGCTGGCAGGTTTGACCCCTGCCTAGGCCAGCTAAACAACTATGACAACTTCAACAAAAAATAGCCAAGCATCGTGGCCGGCGCCTGTAGTCCCAGCTACTTGGGAGTCTGAGGCAGGAGACTTACTTAAGCCCAAGAGTTTTAGTTTGCTGTGAGCTGTGACACCATGGCACTCTACCTAGGGCGACACAGTAAGACTCTGTCTCAAAAAAAAAAAAAAGATTGCAAAAATCAGAACCTTGCATAAAGGCCATTGCAGTCTTACACAAAACATAGTTCTATGAGGACGTCTGCCCAGCAGCTGCCTGACATCACCTAGGCATCATTGATCTTTGTAGCCAAGGGTAGTCATTTCAAAACAATTAACGTAAATATAATCTGCTTGGTTTCCCTTTAAAACCCTTTGTCTTCCTTTACCTACCCAGATATGCTCGTAGTTTACTATGGTATGTGTACTTTCCTCACAATGCCCTTTTCCCAAATAAGCATTTTTCTCTTTTACAATCTCTCTGTTTGTTTTTTAGGGTGATAAACTCAACAAAAAAATCATAATAAAACATGTTCCCCTGTACTGTGTTTGGTTTATAACTTTGAGTGTGCTTTCATTCATCATGTTTTTTTTTTAATTTTTTTTTTTCATTCATCATGTTTTAGACTGTGGGATTTTTTTTTTTTTATGTATTGAGACCTACTTTTGCCATCACCAGCCAAGAAGATAGAAGGCTTCCATCCAAGGTGAAAGCTCAACTTTTGAAAAACATTTTGTCAAGATCACGTTTTTCTTTTTTGAGACAGAATCTCATCTGTTGACCAGGCTACAGTGCCTGTGGGATCATATTAGCTCACAGCAACCTCAGACTCCTGGCTTCAAGGGATCCTCCTGCCTTAGCCTCCTGAGTAGCTGGGATTACAGGTGCCTGCCACAATGCCTGGCTAATTTTAAGTAGAGATTGGGTTTCACTCTTGCTCAAGCTAGTCTCCAACTCCTAAACTCCAGGGATCCCTCCTTGACCTCCCAGAACCCTAGAATTACAGGTGTGAGTCACTGCGCCAAGCTAAGACCAATTTTTTTTTTTTTTGAGACAGAGCCTCAAGCTGTCATCCTGGATAGAGTGCTGTGGCATCACAGCTCACAGCAACCTCCAATTCCTGGATTCAAGCGAGTCTCCTGCCTCCGTTTCCCAAATAGCTGGGACTACAGGCACCCGCCACAACGCCCGGCCATTTTTTGGTTGCAGCCGTCGTTGTTTGGCAGGCCCGGGCTGGATTCAAACCCGCCAGCTCAGGTGTACATGGCTGGCACCTTAACCCGCTGAGCCACAGGCACTGAGCTAAGACCAATTTTTTTCCGAGATTGCTGTCAAAGATTGCCTCTTGGGCAGGATGCAGTTTCTTCAGAGAGTTAAGAATACACCCCCAGGTCTTCTACTAACTTAATAATTAGGCACCTGAGCTGGGTTACCAATCCCCATTGCTTTAATCCCCCAACTTGAATAACCCTGAGCCACCCAGACTGAAAGTTGGATGAAACAAACATTCCTTTAAAACACCTGTTCCTCCCAGGCCCAGACCATCAGCCAAGGCCTCCTAAACATTAGTTTGTGTCCCAACAAAGAAAAATGCTCCAAACTCTCCCCTGGGTTTATGATTTACACAAAGCAAGCTGTCTCAAACTTATAATTCTACTTTTAATTTGTTTTCTCAAAAGGTTTCATTCTGGCTCGGCACCTGGGGCTCAACAGGCTAAGGCACCAGCCACGTACACCTGAGCTGGCGGGTTCAAATCCAGCCCGGGACTGCCAAACAACAATGACGGCTGCAACCAAAAAATGGCCGGGCATTGTGGCTGGCACCTGTAGTCCCAACTACTTGGGAGGCGGAGGCAAGAGACTCGCTTGAGCCCAGGAATTGGAGGTTGCTGTGAGCTGTGATGCTACAGCACTCTATCCAGGGTAACAGCTTGAGGCTCTGTCTCAAAAAAAAAAAGGTTTCATTCTCTATGAAAGAGAAACAGGTGTAGGGAAAGAGAATAAGAACTTTTGTTGGCTGATATGGGGAGCTCATGCATGCAATCCTGACCTTTTTAAAGCTGAGACAGGAGGATCCATTGAGCTCAGAGGAGTTTGAGACCAGTATGAGCAAGAATGAGACCGCATCTCCACTAAAAATAGAAAAATTAGCCAGGCATTGTGGTTTGTGCCTGTAGTCCCAGCTACTTGGGAGCCTGAGGCAAGAGGATCTCTGAGCCCAGGAGTTTGAGGTTGCTGTGAGCTACAGTGACACCATAATTCTCGACCTGGGCAGCAGAGTGAGACTCTGCTCAAAAACAAACATGTTGAACACACAGCATGTCTCGCATGCTACACATTTGGTCATTTTGTCCTTGTGACAGGACTGAGAAGGTGAGCAATGGCCTAGCTCCACAGATAAACCCCTTGAGACTCCAGAAAATGAGTGGCCACCCAATACCATACAGCTAGAAAAGGATGAAATCCAGTTTGAACTCTGATGGGCGAAGCTTCTAGTTTTCTCCAAGAGGCATATTTTTCTCTGCCCATCTCAGCAAAGAAAGACAGAAAGGTAATAAAAGAAATGGAGTGACTGCTCACTTACGAGGCTTTTACTACAGTGTCTAGGACCAGGTAATTGTGAAAATTCTACTGTGTTTCTTGAATTACCGTAAGTCATCCTCTTCTTTCTGTTGCTTGATTTGCTCTTTGATTCCAGACTATTCTGTAAGTTTGAGGTGAAAAAACAGCTAAGAGTCAAGTGCTAAAAAAAAAATTAAGAAGTGTCAAGTTCTCACACCTCCCATCAAATGCCTGATTCCTGATATGCCTGCTGCAAACCCAATAAGGGAAATAAATTCAAGAAATGTGTACACAATGATTCAGCTGCACTCTCAATACTATTTTCTGTTTGTGTCAGAATAGACTAATTCACCTGGACTCAAAAGAGCCTTGGAGACAGAATTTTGGGAACCAGACCCTAGGGTTCTAGAAGCTAAAACTGCTGGCGGTAACACTGATAGCTCTTGGTATTCCTATCCTATCTCCTGGTGCCTCCTATAAGAGCAGCAAGGTTGTTGGAATCTACTAAAGGATGTCTTTACAATAAAAGGTGGGTGCCACAGCCCCATTCCTCACCTAGAAAACCTTCTTAAGCCTTTCCCCAGATACCTTCTCCTCTAGCGAACACCCTTCAACTTGGCTTTCTGCATAAAGATTTTGGTTCCACCTTGACTAAAAACTGGAATAGTTTTGTTGCAGACCAGGAGTTGACAGCTTATCTTCAGAGGTAGATATATATATAGCTTCCTTAGAAATACACAGCATGGGCTCGGCGCCTGTGGCCCAACGGGCTAAGGCGCCAGCCATGTACACCTGAGCTGGAGGGTTCAAATCCAGCCCGGGCCTGCCAAACAACAATGATGGCTGCAACCAAAAAATGGCTGGGCATTGTGGCGGGTGTCTGTAGTCCTAGCTACTTGGGAGGCAGAGGCAGGAGACTCGCTTGAGCCCAGGAATTGGAGGTTGCTGTGAGCTGTGATGACATGACACTCTATCCAGGGTGACAGCTTGAGGGTCTGTCTCAAAAAAAAAAAAAGAAAGAAAGAAAGAAATACACACCATGGAGCAGCAAGAAAACCACAAAAATGCCTTTGCGATTCAATTTAATCTTCAGGCTATGAAAGCAACTGTAATGATCAAGGGCTTTTGTTTACTCTGCAGAGCCTAGGCTTCTTTTGAGAAAACTGACAAATTTGATAATGTGATTCAAATAACATTTCCCAGTAAGTTTGTTTTTTTATTTACTCCTTAACCTTTGCTATTTGGTTCAAAGAAATTTTTAAATTTTATTCCAATTCTTTTCATCACGAAAAACAGAATCATACGAAAAAAACCATGACCAATATATCCCTTTCATATCACAAATTCTTTTCTCAATGTTGGTTTTTCTTAAAGGAGTGAAAGTAATTTTATTTGTTGTTGTTATGGTCAAATATTTCCATGTAGCATTTTTTCTCAAAATATGCGTTTTCTGATCTACCTGATTGCAAGATTTAAAATGTCCTGTATCAAAAAAAAAAAAAAAATGTCCTGGATCAAGTGGTGTCTCATCTAAAGTACAATTTAATGTTATTGGCTGGGCATGGTGGCTCACACCTATAATCCTAGCACTCCTGGGGGCCAAGACAGGAGGATCACTTGAGGTAAGGAATTCTAGACCAGTCAGAGCAAGAGCAAGACCCGTCTCCACTAAAAATAGCAAAAATTAGCAGGGCCTTTTGGCGGGCACCTGTAGTCTCAGTTATGAGGGAGGCTGAGGCAAGAAGATTGCTTGAACCCAGTAGTTCACGGTTGCTGTGAGGTAGGTGGACACCATGGCACTGTAGCCTGGGTAGCAGAGTGAAACTCTGTCTCAAAACAAAAAAAAAGTATTGCTGAACATGATACTATAAATATCCTTCCAAGAACCCGTAATAGAGAATAAACATGGAATGAATTTCTAATTTTTTTAGGCTTATGTTTTGGATTAAGGAAGAAATGTGGTCAAGTAATGATTTTATTCCATTTTTATTTATTTATTTATTTATTTATTTATTTATTTATTTATTTTGAGACAGAGTCTCAAGCTGTCACTCTAGGTAGAGTGCTGTGGCATCACAGCTCATAGCAACCTTAAATTCTTGGGCTTAAGCGATTCTCTTGCTTCAGTTTCCCAAGTAGCTAGGACTACACTTGCCACAAAGCCTAGCTATTTGTTGTTGCAGGTGTCATTGTTTTAGCTGGCCCCGCAGAGTTCCAACCCGCCACCCTTGGTGGCCCATGCCCTGCTGACTGAGTTTGGACAGCCCATTTTTATTTGTTTATTTATTTTATTTATTATTTTTTTTTTTGAGACAGAGCCTCAAGCTGTCACCCTGGGTAGAGTGCTGTGGCATCCCAGCTCACAGCAACCTCCAACTCCTAGGCTCAAGCGAGTCTCCTGCCTCTGCCCAAGTAGCTGGGACTACAGGCGCCTGCCACAACGCCTGGCCACTTTTTGGTTGCAGCTGTCATTGTTGTTTGGCAGGCCCTGGCTGGATTTGAACCCGCCAACTCAGGTGTACGTGGCTGGCACCTTAGCCCGTTGAGCCACAGGCGCTGAGCCTGTTTATTTATTTATTTAGAGACAGAGTCTTACTTGGTCACCCTTGGTAGAGTGCCATGGTATCTTAGCTCACAGCAACCTCAAACTCTTGGATTCAAGTGATTCTCTTCCTCAGCCTCCCATGTACCTTGGGACTACAGGCGCCTGCCACAGTGCCTGCCTATTTTTTTAGGGACAGGGTCTTGGTCTTGCTCAGGCTGGTCTCAAACCCATGAGTTCACATGCCTTGGCCTCCCAAGTACTGGGATTTATTCCATTTTTATTACACATGAGAAGGAAAAGGCAACAAATATTTCCACCAGATTCTAGTTGTATGAATTTATCTAAACAAAGTTTATTACTGGCGGTTTTATATTTGCTGGAAGTGTGACACGTCCCCATAAAGGCAAGGACCTGTGCTAATTCAAAGCCCCCAGCCCTCCAGGGAATGGTGCTGGCCTGAGGCTGAGCAGCGATACCTCCATATGCCTTGGGTTCTGTCAGGAGCTCATGCTAGAAACTATTTTTTCCCACCAGATTCTAGGTGACAAGGATATGTCATCCAGTGTAAATGATGACTGAGGTCACTTTCAGCTGTGACAATCCGCAGCTGTAACAGTGAGTGCCAGCTCCCAGAGCCATGCCGCTCTTCCGTGATGAACTCTGCGCGCCCAAATTGGCTGCGTGGTGCTCCTCACTTAAGTGTGACCTGCCCAAATCTTGGACACACCCTGTGATGCTGTTTATGGCAGTTTCCTCCTCTGCAAATGAGGAAAATGGTCTATAGCTTGCTATAATCTCTTCTTCCCTAAAACACTTAGAACATTAAGACAAAGAGAGGTTCAAAACCAAAGCTTTTTTTTTTTTTTTTGAGACAGAGCCTCAAGCTGCCACCCTGGATAGAGTGCTGTGGCATTACAACTCAAAGCAATCCCCAATTCCTGGGCTCAAGCGAGTCTCTTGCCTCCGCCTCCCAAGTAGCTGGGACTATAGCACCCGCCACAATGCCTGGCCATTTTTTGGTTGCAGCCATCATTGTTGTTTGGCGGGCCCTGGGGCTGGATTCGAACCCGCCAGCTCAGGTACGTAGCTGGCACCTTAGCCTGTTGAGCCACAGGCGCCGAGCCAGCCAAATAGCATTCTATTGCATATATACACCACGTTTTTTCTTTTTTACTGTTTTGTTTTTTTTTTAAGCCATGGTCTCACTTTATCACCCAAACTGGTCTCAAATTCCTGGGCTCAAGCAGTCCTTCCACCCCAGCCTCCTGAATAGCTGGCACTACAGGCCTGCACCACCATGTCCTGCTACTTTTATTTATTTATTTATTTATTTATTTATTTTGAGACAGAGCCTCAAGCTGTCACCCTGGATAGAGTGCTGTGGCATCACAGCTCACAGCAACCTCCAATTCCTGGGCTCAAGCGAGTCTCTTGCCTCCGCCTCCCAAGTAGCTGGGAATACAGGCGCCCACCACAACGCCTGGCCATTTTTTGGTTGCAGCCGTCATTGTTGTTTGGCGGGCCCAGGCTGGATTCGAACCCGCCAGCTCAGGTGTACGTGGCTGGCTCCTTAGCCCGCTGAGCCACAGGCGCTGAGCCGTGTCCTGCTACTTTTAATAAGATTTTTTTTTTTAGAGATGATGTCTCATTATGGTGTCTAGGGTGGTTTTGAACTGGTGGCCTCAAGCAATCCTTGTGCCGCAACCTCCCAGGCATTAGACACTGTGCCCGGCCTCCACATTTCTGTCCAATCATCTGTTGATGGACACTTACTTTTCCCGTCTTTGCTGTTGTGACTAGTACTGCGATGAGCATGTAGTGGAGGCATCCCTTTGATATATTGACTTTATTTGTTTGGAATGGAAATTTAGAAGTGGGATTGCTTTTGGAATGCTAGTTCTATTTTTAGTTATTTGAGAAATGTCAATACTGTTTTTCTTTCTTTTTTTTTTTCTCCTCACTTTATCACCCCTGGTAGAGTGGTGTGGCATCACAGCTCACAGCAACCTCCAATTCCTGGGCTTAGGCAATTCTCTTTCCTCAGCCTCCCGAGTAGCCACAATGCCTGGCTATTTTTTGTTGCAGTTTGGCCGGGGCCGGTGTGAACCTGCCACCCTTGGTATATGGGCCCTACCCACTGAGCCACAGCGCTGCCCCATACTGTTTTACATAATGGTTGCACTAATTTACATTTCTACCAACAGTGTATAAGAGTTCCCTTTTATCTCCATCCTAGCCAGTATGTTATTTTCTGCCTTTTTTTTTTTTTGAGACCCATCTCACTCTGTCGCCCAGGCTGGAGTGTAGTGTGCAGTGGCACAACCATAGGTCACTACAACCTCCAATTCCCAGATCCAAGTGATCTTCCTGCCTCAGCTTCCCAAGTATTTAGGACTGCAGTCACGCACCACCATACCCAGCTGATTCTTTTTGCAAATTTTGTGTAGAGACGGGGCCTCCCTGTGTCGCCCAGGTTTATTTCAAACTCCTGGACTCAAGTGATTCTCTGTCTTCTGCCTCCTGAGGTGCTGGGATTACAGGCATGATCCACCTGCTGGGCCCTTTGTTCTTTTTAATAGTCATTCTGAGTAGGGTAAGATGATGTCTCATTGTGGTTTTAATTTGCAATTCTCTGATGATTAGTGTCAGTGAGATATTTTTTTCATTTTGGTCATGTGCATGTCTTCTATTTATGTCCTTTGTTCACTATTTATTTATTGTATTGTATTGTACTTTGAGGCAGAGTCTCACTCTGTCACCCTGAGTAGAGAGCTGTGGCATCACAGCTCACAGTAACCTCAAACTCTTGGGCGCTAGTGATTCTCTTGCCTCAGACTCCCAAGTAGCTGGGACTACAGGCACCTGCCACATGCCCAATTTTAGAGATGGGGTCACTCTTGCTGAGGCTGGTATCAAAGTCCTGAGTGCAGGCCATCCACCGCCTTGGCCTCTCAGTGTGGTAAGGTTACAGACATGAGCCACTATCCCTGGCCTCCTTTTTTTTTTTTTTTTTTTTTTGCAGTTTTTGGCTGGGGCTGGTGCCCTGCTCCTTGAGCCATAGGCACCACTGCTTTGTCCACTTTTTAATGAGATTATTTGGGGGTGGGTATTGTTGTTGACTTTGTTGAGTTCTTGGTATATTCTGGATATTAGTCCCTGTTAGATGAATAGTTTGCAAACATTTTCTCCCATTCTATAGGTTGTCGGATCACTCTGATGATTATTTCCTTTCCTATACAAAAGCTTATTAGTTTAAATCCCATTTGTGTATTTTTTTGTTGCCAGTGCTTTTGAGGCCTTCATCATAAATTCTCTGCCTAGACCTTGTCCAGTTTTCCCTAAGTTTTCTTCTAGTATTTTATAGTTTCAGGTATTACATTTAAGTCTTTAGTCTATCCTGAGATTTTTTGCATATATGGTGAGAGGGAGGAATTCAATTTCATTCTTCTGTGTATAGCAATACAACTTTCCCAGCACTATTTATTGGAAAAGGTGTCCTTTCTCCTAATGTGTGTTCTTATTGCTTTTGTCAAAAATAGTTGGCTGTAAAAGAAAATAAAAAATAAAAAAATAAATAGTTGGCTGTGTTTCTGGGTTCTCTGTTCTGTTCCCTTGGTCTATATGTCTGTTTTTATAACACACGCCAGTACCATGCTGTGTGGGTTACTATACTTTTGTAATATAAGCTGAAGTCAGGTAGCATGATGTCTCTAGCAGTGTTCTTTTTGATTAGGACTGTTTGGGGTTATTTGGGCTCTTTTTTGGCTTTATATGCATTTTTGGATTTTGTTTTTCTACTGTGAAAAATGACATTGATGTTTTGATAGGGATTGCATCGAATCTCTAAAGTGCTTTGTTATGCATGTTTGGTTTTTTTTTTGCAGTTTTTGAACCTGCCACCTCCAGTATGTGGGGCCGTGCCCTACTCCCTGAGTCACAGGTGCTGCCCTATGCATGGTCTTTTTAATGATACTAATTCTTCTGATCCATGGGTATGGAATATTTTTCCATTTGTTTTTATCATCTACAATTTTTTTTTGTTCTTTTCTTTTCTTTTTTTTTTTTTTGAGACAGAATCTCAAGCCCTGGGCAGAGTGTCATGGCATCATATCTCACAGCAGCCTCCAACTCTTGGGGTTAAGTGATCCCCTTGTCTCCTCTTTTTTTTTTTTTCTTCTGTTTTTAGTAGAGATGGAGTCTTGCTTTTGCTTAGGCTGGTCTCAAACTCATGAGCTCAAGCTGTCCACCTGCCTCTGCTTCCCAGAATGCTAGGATTTCAGGTGTGAGCCACTGCATCTGGCCATCTTTTGTTTTATTGTTTTATTCCTTGTAGAATTTTTCACCTCTTTGGTTAAATTCATTCCTAGGTTTGTTTTTTTTTTAATAGCTATTGCAAATGGGATTGTCTTCTTAATGTTTTCAGCTAGATCATTATTGTTGTATAGAAATGCTATTATTTTGTATCTTGCAACTTTACTAAATTCTCATATTTGTGATGTGTTTAGGTTTTTCTTAAATATAAGATTATATCATCAAAAAACTGGAACAATTTTTCTTTTTTTGAGTCAGAGTCTCACTCATTCGCCCTGGGGTTGAGTGCCATGGCGTCATAGCTCACAACAACCTCAAACTCTTGGGCTTGAGTTATTCTCTTGCCTCAACCTCCCAAGCAGCTGGGACTACAGGTCCCGCCACAACGCCCAGCTATTTTTTAGAGACAGGGTCTCGCTCTTGCTCTGGCTGGCCATGAACTCCTGAGCTCGAGCAATCTGACTGCCTCAGCCTCCCGGGATGCTAGGATTATAGGCATGAGCCACTGTGCCCAGCCTTTGTTGAGGATTTTTTGTTTGTGTTTATGAGGTCTGTGGGTTTTCTTTTTTCCTTATTGTGTCCTTGTCTGGTTTTGTTATCGGTGATACTGGCCTCAGAATGAGTTAGGGAGAATTCTCTCCTTCTTGATATGTGGAAAAGATTCAGAATTGATACTAATTCTTTGCTGTGTTATTTGTTAAAATTTGACTGTGAATCCATGTAGTCCTGGGTTTTTCTTTTTTGGGAGACTTTTTATTATGGATTCAATTTCGCTACTCATTATTGATATGCTCAGATTTTTAATTTCTTCCTGGTCCAATTTTGGGGGGGGGTGTCTGTTTCCAGGAACTTACTCATTTCCTCTAGGTTTTCTTGTTTGTGAGCATTTAGGTGTTTGTAATAGTCTCTGGTGATCTTCTGAATTTCTGTGGTATCAGTTGTAATGTTCCCTTTTTCATTTATGATTTGGTTTATTTGACTCTTTTTGATTAGTTTAGATGACAGTTTGTCAACTTTATAATTTCAAAGAACCACCTTTTTATTTTATAGATGTTTTATATTATTTATTTTAATGCTATTTCATTTAGTTCTATTCTGATCTTTGTTATTTCTTCTGCTATTTGGGGCTTGGTGTGTTTTTCCTTTTCTACTTCTTTGAGTTATGTTAGATTGTTAAGTTATAGTCTTTCTACTTCATTGAAGTAGGGATTCAATGTTCTAAACTTGTCTCTTAGCACGTGTTTTTCTATTTTCCATAGGCTTTAGTATGTTGTTTTCATTTTCATTCGTTTGAAAAAATTTATCAGGCTGGATGTGGTGGCTCATACCTGTAATCCTAGCACTCTGGGAGGCGAAGGAGGGTGGATGGCTTGAGCTCAGGAGTTTGGGACTAGCCTGAGCAAAAGTGAGACTTCATCTTTACTAAAGTAGAAAAACTAGCCAGTTGTCATGGCAGTACGCTTTTTGGGTAGTGATAGTGGGCTAAGCATGTCTATTCTTGTGCCTTGGGGCAGCATATGCTGGCAGCAGTGTAGGCAATACCAATTCTTGGTCCTCCAGGTTCAGATGCCAATTGTAGCAGCAGTATACTGGGTGTTTTAGAGAGGTCTTGATCTCCTGGGCAGCCAGTGTGGCATGGGCAATGGTGGTAAAATGGCCTCATCCCCCAGCTCTAAGCAGCAGCCCAAGTCTCCCATGCCCACAGCTGGTACTCACAGTGATGTGCTCTAAGTTGGCTTTGGTTGCAAAGGGCTGTGCAGGTGGGCCTCTAGGCCAGTAGGTGGTGCTTGCATGCAGGAGCCAGCAGAGGTGCTAGTGGGTGTGTGGTTTATGTCCAACCTCTTTTTCCCAGGAGAAGAGCTTGGGTGTATCACGTGTTGGATTGCAGCGTAGAATGCCCAGGACCCTGGATCTTGCATTCTATCTTAGAGTCTGAAAGGAAGCCAGGTGGAGCTGAACCAGACAAGCTTGTGCTCAGGCCTCCCAGTGGTGAGTGCAGGCACCAGCCGTGACAGGGTGGCCTGGTGATCCTCTGGTCCCAGTGAAATGCTTGTGTGAGTGGCGGCAGGATGTGTAGCCAGTCCCAGCAACCATAGCCTTGGCGAGGAGGTGGGGGACTTGCATCCCTATCACATTCAATTCCAAGCAAGGCTCCCTCTTTTTGTCCTGAGTGTCACAGTTGACCTGGCTATTCAGTCAGACCCAGCAGTTCACACCTAGGCCACAACATTTCCTGGGCCTCAGGAGCACCTGTCTAGCTCAGGCGAGGCCAAGCCTCTCATTCTCTGAGGTCCTAGGGGAGGTGTCCACTTACACGTCTGCACTTGGAGCGCACACCATACTCATTGTCCTGGCTGGTTTTAAAACCCAACCCTGGCCTGAAAGCAGCGGCTCAGGTCTCCCCATGCCTAGGGCTGGTGCTGTCAGTCCCCAGAACCACCAGCAGTCTGTAAAAACTGAGACTGAGAAAGAGTCTTATCATGGCCTCTTGGGTTCCAGCAAGGACGCTGGGGTGGAGTCTGTGTCCTCCCCATGTGTCAACTCCCTCTGAGTCTCCCCAGCCCGCTCTAAGTTAGATTCAGGGAAGGAGAGGGACAATGTGGCCTAGAGGCCTACCCACACAGCATCGCAACCAATGCCAGCAACCCCTGAATTATACCTAGGGGGTCCAACCTTTTTTCCCTTCCATACCTTGGAAGAATCAGAGTTGTCTTGGTCCACACATTAATGAAAGGTGAGTGGCCAAAAAAAAAAAAAAAAAAAATAGTACTTGCATACTTTTCATGACATCTGATGCCACAGTCAAAAAAGGTCCTTAAATCCCATTACTGGGCATCTACCCAGAAGGAAAAAAATCCTTTTATTATAATGACACTTGCACTAGACTGTTGATTGCAGGTCAATTTACAATCGCCAAAATGTGGAAACAGGGCAGTGTCCTTGGCTCAAAGGAGTAAGGTGCCAGCCCCATAGGCCAGAGGTGGTGGGTTCAAACCCAGCCCTGGCCAAAAACTTAAAAAAAAAAAAAAAAAGTGGCTCAACGCCTGTGGCTCAAGTGGGTAAGGCACCAGCCACGTACACCTGAGCTGGCGGGTTCGAATCCAGCCTGGGCCTGCCAAACAACAATGACGATGGCAACCAAAAAATGGCCAGGCGTTGTGGCGAGTGCCTGTAGTCCCAGCTACTTGGAGGCAGGAGATTTGCTTGAGCCCAGGAATTGGAGGCTGCTGTGAGCTGTGATGCCAAGGCACTCTATCCAGGGTGATAGCTTAAGGCTCTGTCTCAAAAAAAAAAAAAAAAAAGTGGAAGCAGCCTAAATGCCTACCAACCCAGGAATGGATTAACAAGCTGTGGTATATGTACACTATGAAATACTATTCAGTCATTAAAAAAAATGGAGACTTTACAGCCTTTGTATTAACCTGGATGGAAGTGGAACACATTATTCTTAGTAAAGCATCACAAGAATGGAGAAGCATGAATCCCATGTACTCCATTTTTTTTTTTTTTTTTGTAGAGACAGAGTCTTACTTTATCGCCCTCGGTAGAGTGCCGTGGCGTCACATTAACCTCCAACTCCTGGGCTTAGGCAATTCTCTTGCCTCAGCCTCCCGAGTAGCTGGGACTACAGGTGCCCACCACAATGCCTGGCTATTTTTCTGTTTTGCAGTTTGGCCGAGGCCGGGTTTGAACCCGCCACCTTCGGTATATGGGGCCAGCGCCCATGTACTCCATTTTGATATGAGGACAATTAATGATAATGAATGACATGGGGGGGAAGGGGAGAGCAGAGAAAGAATGAGGGAGGGGTGGGGAAAGGAAGAGCAGAGAGAGGGAAGAAGCAAGGGGGGTGGGGTCTTGGTGTGTGCCACACCTTTTGGGGGCAAAACATGATTGTAAGAGGAACTTTACCTAACAAATGCAATCGGTGTAACCTGGTTTCTTGTACCCTCAATGAATCCCCAACAATTAAAAAAAAAAAAAAGTCCTTAAAAAATCAGCATGCAACCTTTGGGCTGCTGGTGGGACCCCCCTGGATTATACAACTCTCTCAGGGGAAAGTGGACCCCAGTTCCCAGCTGGACCTAGCCACACAGATTGCCTATTTTCTTTCTTCATAGATTTTGGGGTTTCCTTTTGCTTTTCTGTTCATAAATAACGTCAAAACATGACGGGATTCTGCAGTAATTTGGCTCTTCTGAACAGATGGAGCATGCTTGAAATACTTCTAGTCAGCCATCACAACGCAAAAACTGGTGGGTTTCTGGGCTTTTCATCGTTTAGCCAACTTGCCATCCCTGGAAAATGTGCTGCAGTTACAACCCACACAAATCTAAGTCCTCAGCGAGAGAGGAATGAATAAATAAAATGTAGAGCATTCATACAAAGCATTATTATTCAGCAAGAAGGAACATACGTGTTGCCTCTATCAACGTGCACCATAAACGGCTCTCACTACATTCAGAGGATCCAGCCGCGAGAGTGCAAGGACATCTACAGAGTGACAAAAGGCAGTGGTTTCCTGTCATTGGGGCAGAAGACAGGCCTGGAGAAGAGCACAGGCACCTCTTGGTAGGGATGAAAATGGCCTATACTTGATTGTGACTGTAGTTTCATGGTTCATACAACGGCCCAAACTCATCAGATTGTGTACTTTCTATGGATACAACTTATCTATAAGTTATTTTTCTTTTTTTTTTTAGAGATGGAGTCTCACTCTGTCACCCTGGGTAGAGTGCCATGGCATTGTCATAGCTCACAGCAACCTCAAACTCTTGGGCTCAAGGAATCCTCTTGCCTCAGCTTCCTCTGTAGCTAGGACTTACAGGTATGTGCCACAATGCCCAGCTAATTTTTTCTATTTTTAGCCTCTTAGAGTGATAGGATTATAGGTGTGAGCCCACTGCTCCCAGCTGGTAAGTTCTTTCTTTTCTTTTTTTCGTCATACTGGGTAGAGTGCTGTAGTGTCATAGCTTACAGCAATCTCAAACTCTTGGTCTCAAGTGATTCTCTTGTCTCAGCCTCCCGAGTAGCTGGGCCTATAGGTGCCTGCCACAACGGTCAGCTATTTTTTAGAGATGAAGTCTCACTCTTGCTCGGGCTCTTCTTGAACCCATGAGTTCAGGCAATCCACTTGCCTCAGCCTCCCAGAATGCTAGAATTACAGGTGTGAGGCACTGCGTCTGGCCAACATAAGTTATTTCTCAACGAGGTTACTAGGGGGACATATTTTGGTAAGCTGTTGACTGGTAAATCTGAGGTTTGAAGAAAAGACATAATGCGGCAGCGCCTGTGGCTCAGTGAGTAGGGCGCCAGCCCCATATACCGAAGGTGGCATGTTCAAACCTGGCCTCGGCCGAACTGCAAAACAGAAAAATAGCCGGGCGTTGTGGCGGGCGCCTGTAGTCCCAGCTACTCGGGAGGCTGAGGCAAGAGAATCGCCTAAGCCCAGGAGTTTGAGGTTGCTGTGAGCTGGGTCGCCATGGCACTTTCTGAG